>DWFO01006020.1:0-10152 GCA_018246595.1 Mimoniades nurscia nurscia
ATTTTCTTGACAATGTAAATCGTGACTTTTAGATTTTATGTTGACCGACTCTGAATAGAAAATGTAGCTGAAACAATATTTTAGCAAACACGGCAAATACCGAAAATACATAAAACATTGGAGTAAGTGATTGAAATCGGTCCGAGGAATGTTAACGAGATTAAATAATATTTCGCTTTGTATTTACTGAAATGAACTGAATTTACCGAATTATGTTCATATTGAGAGTAACATTAGTATATGCATTATCTATAAATAATTATTGACTCGGTGCATTTTTGATTTTGCGTGCATTTAAATTGTTTTTGGATCTTGTTTATATATTGTAATTAGTTCCATAGGTACTTGCAAAATGGCGTTCACAATACTTGTAGGTATCCTCCATTAAACATAGCCCAAAATAAATGGATACATGTCTCCCGTGCAAATGTGAAAATTACATATTAATTTCTGACTGTTGTACTCGTATCTCTTACGAGTTTATATTAGTTGTTGTGTGAGATTGAGACATGCTATGAAATACACTTAAGAACTTAATAGCAAAATATGTATATATAAAATGGTACGCGGTTCAGGAAAGGTAGAGGAGGAATCGATCTTGTCTTAGGACCACGAACTGCTTATCTGTCCTCGAAACAGAATACAATTTTGTTACAATGCTATTCATATGTTCGCATTGCATATCAATGCATATGGGACACAAAAGAGGACGGCCGTCTTGAATATTTTACTTCCGAAGTGTCCCCGAGATCTAGAACGCCGATACGTTGTGTATGAATAGCATTTTTCTCTATTGTGTTCAACTGATAAGCGCCACAGCATATGTCGAGATACACAGATACGCGAACTGACATATGTCTATTGGTACTGTTTTGACACAGTAATTGGTTAGTGCTCATTTCATCATCATCGTCAGCCTATTACAGTCTAATGCTGTACACAGGCCTCCCCTGAGGTTGGGGATCGCACAGCTTCTAGCACCGCGTACTCTGCTGCCCATAGGGAGCCAGCGCTCGTAGCTGTGCCGAGGCAGACCGCGCTAAACTGCGATCTACCAGCGCCTGGTTCAGTCGTCTCTTACGACACCTTATATCATGACACGGGGTCGCATAGTGTATTCTTACTCCGCCCCGACACGGATAGTGTTAATTTCAGTATACCTTTAAACTACTACCTAACATCACGCCAATAATCCCTAAGAGGTAGGCAGAGGAGAGTAGTACGCTGCCATGTATCACCAAATACTTTTACATCTCAATATGGAATGGGGGGTGATTCTATGTCTATACACCGGTTAGAAATCCAGAATCTGTGCAACTTAAAAATTTCGACTAGAAAATGTAAGTTAGAGAAATCCAGTAAGACCCGACCCCGGAATTGAAGTCAGGACTTACCGATCACCAATTGCGCTTTCAACCACTCGAACTATGAGGTGGTCACCTATTACCAACTATTGTCAATTATTGCCGTATATAATACCGAGTGTTTTTTTAAAGTCCAGCTTTATGCCACAAATACACTATTATATAATAGTCTGGCACAGTTGCTACAGCGCACACAGTAGGAGCCGGGCGATGGTGAAGTGGCTTCGACGTGAAGCAGAACTACGAAACTAAATATGAAATGAAGTGCACTCGCCTTCGAAGTTCGAGTTTTGGCGCCTGCTTTAGTATTTTCACGAGTATGTGTATAAACTAAATAGTAAATAGTTGATGGGTTGGTATAGAGGTTATTTACATAATCTCGTTTTTGTACATAGACGTAGTGTTGGCACACCCTCGTAAACCGGATGCGAACTTGTTCATCCGGCAAATTAGTTGGTACGATGTATCAGTAATGTAAATTGTAACTAAGGAGCTGGTTTGTTGCCCAATAATTATGTACACAGCACTCTACAGTTCATTTCATGTTCAACTTTTAAATGATTGTTGTAAAAAAAACTACTTCTTAATGGCCGCTACTGATGAACACTTTCGTCTTTAAAAAGATAACAAAAAGAAAAACTTAATTGAATCACGAGTAGAATTGGTGACCGATTTCGGAGGCAATAAAGCTAGTGTACGTAGCTCGAGGGCCGCTCTCGCAAATAAATTAAAAAAGAGGGCGCACTCCCATTTGCGATTAACTTTATTAGAATTCATTTGGAGCCACGCTGGAGGTTTACTAATGAGCCTCTTTATCCTTCTGCCGATGTTCCAATTCAACTGTATTCTTATCGCGAGTATATTTTGAGCCGTCACTCGTGCGAATTGTCTTGCTATAAGTTGTAAATTAACACTTGGCTATTTGTTCAATTGTATTGTTAGTAATGTCGATGTTTACACAAATTGACGAGAACTGCTTAGCTGCAAATCTTAAGATATTCCTCATTCTCTGAGTGGTAGTATTTAGCTTTATAGTAACCGCATTGGGTGACCGACATACTGGGACAGATGTTCAAGCAATAGGGCTGCGGCATGTTTCGACGGAAAGTTTTCACAGTATTTAACGAGAGATACGAGTATCGAACCATCTGACGCAGCCGGGCTCTTCATGGGTAACAGATTCTGAAGAATGCTGCCACCGTCCTTCCCTACTTACCGCATAGGAAAGCCGGGTGCAAGTTCCCCTTGCTAAACTGTACGAGTTGTTTGCGATGTTCAGCCGTCTCGGTACTATGAGCGCTTCATTGACCACTAATTCCTCTTGGATCTCACCATGTGACATTTTACCGTCATTCGCCTCTATTACAAATTATTACAAATAGGTGCTAGTTACTAATACAAAACAGTTACAATAACAAAAATTTACTAATACAAAACAAATTACAGATTTTTCATTTAAGTATTTTTTTTTATTTTTTTTTGAAGTGAAACTTCTATAGGCGCGACACGAGAGTAACCCAGTATTTTCTTCGGACGGAAGTAACGTCCAGGCGTTTTGCTTTACTTTTATATGTACTGTTAGCTGAGCCGGTGAACTTCGTACCGCCTAACAGTCAATGAACACGTGTTACCACTTAACTTCATTTAGGCTTGACGTACGGCCCGCCAGCCGCTGTGCCTCCGCTTTATAAATCTCTGATATCTTATAAGATATCCATTTTAATGAAATGCTGTTAATAGCAAGTTTGAACTACATGAAATGTCAATGTATTTAATTGGCTAAAGAATAATATTGTATTCTATAAAATAGCTTGGTATTTTTATTTTTATAACAAGTATGTTTTTGATAAGATAAAGAGAAAAAGGATTACTTAGGGTTAGTTTACGTATCCTTTAAAGATAAATATATACCATACCATAGATATACATATAACTGCGTAGTACATTAATTTGACCTATCTCATGGGGTTCAGCCAGCGTTTGCAATGTAAGCGCAAAAATATGTTTACTTACGACATCACATTAGAAAAACCACTAAAATTATCAGTGTTTCTCTCCTATATTATGCGTGTATTATACATATATGTACATATAAACCTTCCTCTTATATCGCTCTATCTATAAAAAAACGCATCAAAATCCGATGCCTAGTTGTAGTGATGCCTATTTTAATTTTATATTCATAATTATCTGTATTTAATTTTAGAAATTACTGATTTTAAATATTTCAGTTCTCATATTGAATAATACTGAATGCTTAACAATATTTTTTTTATCCAACTTTTTTGTCCACCATTCATTGAATGCATGTAACATGTTACAGTACCATCAAATTATTCGCCGTTCGCGTGTTTTGTTCCAGACTGCCTGATGTGAGGAGCTCGTCTAATTGACGATGACTATTACTATTCATTACCATCCATTGTGTGTAGAATTTCATGTCCAGAGCACTTTTGTACCAAGTCAATTTCGATGACACATTCATACGAAATGATCGAGTTCCGGACACTGTGGAGAAACTCACAGACACAGTTTCCGAAAAATGTAATGGATTAATGAAACCTTTCTCGATAGTTACTCTCACGACGCTTTTAATACGTACGCACGTAATGATAGAAAAGACAAGTGTAATGTGCGCGTCAAGTTACTGTGTATTAACTTTCAAATTCCAAATACATTTTTATTTATTTATTTGTCCTTTATTTGGTCGGGTAACTTGTAAGACAATAGACAATTCATTAAAATTTAGATCCTATTCTATAAATGCTATAATAACAAAGGAGAGTGTAAAAGTAAAATAAAAACTTTAAATATACCTACATAGCTGTAGTGGTAGAGCTGGCGTCCCCCGCCCTGCCTTAGTTTATACCGTGTAGCAAAATACAATATCTTTTATATCCGACGGTCTTCGCACCTAGTAGTTAATTGTGGAAATGAATCAACAAAATTAGAGCCAGTATTGTACGAGGCTCCCGATAAATCGAATTTATTAGAAGCGTGTCTTTCTAATTGACGATCCGCCGACCCCTGTTATTTTATATATGTGCTTACCATTCGTTGCTCTGATATTTTACGGAACAAATCGATTTGCCGAAATGACAAGCTTTTCTGTCGTATCAATACATATATCTTTGAGGCCGAGCCGGTGTAGTAATTCCGGCGAAAATATATTAATACCGATACAGTCGGAATTGCAAATGACTGCCCCGCTTCAAGTGACATAAATGTGCCCGGGGTGAAGGACGAGCGCCCCTGTCGTTCTGAACACTAAGATCTATCGCGAGGGCTGAAGTTTACAATATTTTTAATGTACCATTTTTTTTATTCGTTTAATGACGCTGTAATCGGGATATTAAAAAATAAATTTTTGTAATCGTATTTTGCTCTTCCATAAATATTTTTTTGTTTAAGTTCTATTGACTTTAATATGTTTAAACTCTGTCGAATTTTAAACTTATTTTTTTATGACATGAAAGTGTAGGAAAGAGCTTTTTATAGATTAAATATATTAAACCGTAAATACTTCTTAATGTTATAAAATAATTCGAACTAGGCAGTGAACAGTACGATTCTTGCAATATGGACCTACACCTTTGCAATTCAATGCAACTTTAAATTGAGTTTGATTTTTACTTACATACAATTCCGTCAACAGCGCATTGCTACAGTCTTAGAGATAAACGAAGATATTTTATGGCATAGTGTTTGCTACAGCCGTGAAATTCGAACTATGTCAGCACAGTTGTTTATCAACAGAGACAAGCTGACTGCTCTGATCGCCATTCTAACCAGAAAAATTCCGAATAAAAAACGTTCTACTTTGCGCGTTTACCACTAAGAAATCAGCCCTTGTCATGATGCCAAAGTTTCAAGGCATCACACTCTCCCGCAAGGAAAGCATTGGAATCCTGGCAGTTAATATATCGAGTAGTGTGCAGTACCGGAGTCATCTGGAAAACGAGGCTAAATTAGTCTCAAAGAAGCTGGGCATCCTCAATAGAGCGAGGCGGTACTTCACTGCTGGGCAGCTTCTGAAGCTTTATAGGAGTAAAGCGTAGGTACGGCCTCACATATATAGTACTGGTCACGTACTGGTCTCCTCTGGTCGGGAGCGCCCTAGCATCAGCTCAGTCCATTTGACTCCGTGGAAAAACGTGCAATCCGAAATGTCAATGACCCAGGGATCATCAGGGACTAGAAAACTTAAGTCTAAGGAGACATAGGTTCCCTATGCGTATTTTACTGGCTATACAACGGTGAGTGTTCTGAATAACTTTTTGGTCTGGTGCCTGTGTCACCTCTCCTCCATCGCATCACTCGTCGAAGCATGATGCTCCATCCACACCAACTGGAGACGTAACGGTCCTCCACGTTTCGATTTGTGCGCTCATTTTTGCCACGGGCGTGCAAGTTGTGGAATGAGCTTCCTTCTAAGATATTCCCGGAGTGTTATGACATAGGGTTCTTCAAGAAACGCCGGAAAAAGCTCTTCAAAACCACAAGGCATTGGCAATTCCTCTGATGTTGCACATGTCCATAGGTGACTATTAATCATCAGGTGGCCTGTCTGCCTCTTTGCTAGGTTTAATTTATAAAAGTGTATAACAAAGTAAGGATAATTTCCATTTATTGATGGGGAGTGCTCTTCGTCAAATGGCTTTCAACACGTAACCAAGTTAAATAACGAAATTCAGTGTTTTGATAACCTTTCACTATGAACGTTGTTGGCTCTGTCGCTGAGATGGAAAGCTTTTGCATCATAAAATGTTAAAGTAGTAAATAGTGTAGCAATAGTAGTGGGGAAGTTGAGAAAAAGCCCCTATGAAAGTGCACAATGGCATTCAGTAGGGGAGTATGTGTATTGAGTCATGCTGATGATATGGATAATGCTCAACTAGTGTATTGCCTTTAAGCACCAATAGATTTAATTATACCAATTGGGAATATGAGCTTGTCAAGAATCATTGAACTGTTGAATGTCGGTCTTAAAATAAAACATCGTGAACACATTAATGGGCTAAAACGCGTATTTATTTCCTTTTTATCGCGAGATCCAACATTTCGCGTGATTACTTTATCAGTATTATCGATGTGAATCGGAAACATTAACTGATTACTACTGTCAGCACACAATGTATTGTCATGTGCTTGTATATGTTTGATGTACATATATTCACAGAGTATACGAATACACATTCCAACCAAATTTATCAACATAGCGCAGTTCAAGGCACTTTATTACTTCTTATTGAATCTATAATTTATCTTAAATTAAAATGATCAAACAAAATATAACTTCATGGATTAAAATATCACTGTAACCAACGTCTTAAACATCTTACATTACATCTTAATCGGGGCATATTATTTGATACAACGGATATTAATGGAAAACAACATAACAGGTTCGAATTAAATTATTACCATTATATGAACACGCCAGGTTCGCCACGCCACGAGGTGGGCAAGGAACAACGAGCGCTAAGCCTTTACCATTGAGTCGGCTGGGCTATAATTTAAAGGGTATCGTAATGCTTTCTCGTGTGTATGATCAATTTACAAATAAAGTGTAATATCGATAGAGTATCAAACAGTACGAATATGTAAGTTATCCGTTGCTCGAGCTGCAAGTTGAATGTAAACTATTTGGAGGCGGATACTGTTTGTATTTGTACAAAGTTAACGCCTCTGCGTCGGATCGGTAAAATTAGAACCGCTCACAATCCCATTAGTCGTTTATTGGAGTACGAAATACCGCTTATCGAGGAACAAACAAACGGAACAGCCAATGGTCCGGTGGAACTTTCGCGGAGCATTGTGCTTACAATTTCAAATTTCTCAGCGTTGTCGAAGAATGGTGCAGTCAAGTTTACGTTTCGTGTGTCGGTAAAAAGTCAGTAGTAACGTTATATTAATAAAACAATAGTTGATATCTTGTCTATGTTTGTTGAATCAATGCTTGTTGTGTTTTTCTTATAAATTGTGAAAAATTAATGTCCTATCGTTTTGTTTACGTATTTGGAGAAGGTACATATAACATCCATTTTAATTACAGGTTCTACACTGTATTAACTTATTCTACTCCAAGTTATAAATCGTACACAAATTTACTAAAAATTACTAGAAAAATTTGCATTTCCTTAGTGTTCTTGCCTGCTTCATATTTTGTCGCTATAGGATCTGAATTCTAAAAACATAATTTTAAAATTTTTGATTTTCATTATGTTAAAGATCTTTTAAAATGCATAACATCTCTCCACACCTGACTTTAGCAGTGGTGAAAAATAAAAAGATTTTTTTGAGAGTTTTATGTCAATATATTTAGACATTTTCGACTGTATTGTTATATTTATAAGACTCACATTCCCTAATTGTACCTTGGCATATGTTTTTATGTATGTATTTTGGACCCTAAAGCTATTGATATAAGAATTATAAACGTTGTTATTGGCTACGACATCTATTATAACTAGGGCTGCATTTGACGAGACCCGTAGGCGACACCTTGGAAAATTGGACGGGAAATATAATTGGAAAATTATTCGGGTTCGCCACTTTCCAGTTAGCAGGAGCATTAGAGCATTAGTGGATGGAGTGCCGGGAAAGTAATTTTATAGACAACTTGTTTTTTTAGTCATTAAAGTTTGCTTTTTGTTATTGAATGTTTTCAAAACAACATTTTTGTTATATTTACGTGCACGTATACTATATATAAAATACTATAATGTATACTATATATAAAATACTATAATGTATAAAACTACTTCGGAATTAACACAACAGTGCATTTTCGGTTTCTGCTTTAACGCTGTCGTGTCGAACTTATCTACTGTTGTGTTTTGCAGATATCCTTACAGAAGTAGGGATGCCAGGAGTAGCGTACTATAAATAAACTATTCAGCATTCTTAAAATATTCTTTTTAGTTGGAAAAGTGTCTTTGCAGAGCGCTTTTTCTTTAATTCTACTTTATATTCTTTGGATTTACTGAAATACAATTACGTAGATTCAACTGTAGATCCTAAGCGATTTGAATACCAAACAGGCTCTCTATGCTGTACACAATCTGATGAATTTTATTTCAGTTCTGTTTCGTTCTGGCAGCTTCATTCTCACCCAATTTCTTCTGTAATTGTTTTTGTTATCGACATTTCTATCTTTCATTTTATCAATTTCCTCTTTTCAATTTATTTCACTGAACAATATCCTAGCAAGTGTCAGAGTCACGACAAACAGTGGCACACTGCGGGGTGTTTTACAAAATGTTTTGAGATTTTTTTACGAAGAATATGTAACATCACGCCTGTCATCCCCGAAGAGGTAGCCAGAGGAATGTTGAACACTCCCACGTTTCACCAGTTACGTTTACGTCCCACTATGGAATAGATGGTGAGTCTATTGCCATACACCGGGCACATATCCAAACTCCGAGCCACTACTAGAAAATCCAAATTAGAGAATTTAGTAGTGCTCGACCCGGGAATCGAACCCAGGACCTCCCGTTCGTCAGTCGCATTTGCAACCAACACGACCAACGAGGCAGTCAAAGTCTTTACGAAGAATAGTTTATAATAATACTGTTTAAATACGTAATATTCCATGTACACACGAATACAAGTACATAATAAAAGCTTTGTTCTTAGTCGATGTACATCCTAAATGATTAGACACAAAAATACCATGATATGAGTTGTTTTCCCGCATTTCCGGAAGTGTTTAAAATACATTTGAGAGCATTAACCCTCCTAACATCCTTTATCTCCGGCTGTAACCGAGCTTCGTGTACACGTCAAAATCTGAAACTTTGCTGTTCGTTGTGGTGTTTTACGGACGTATAATTGGATACGAGGAAATGTGTTCGTAGAATGTACATACATACATTCTCGAGAGGTTTTACGTGCGACGTCACTCGTCGCTGGGAACTTACGTGTGCTAGTGTCCGCAACTTGTAGGCTGCGGGGTATTGAAATGGCGCTCACGTGTTGGATGCGCTGTCAGTGCTCGGTTGTTTAGTGGCGCGGGGAGCTCGCGCCTCGTGCGTGTGATGCGGAGCCCACGCGCCCGCTAAGCCTCCGAATAAACAGACAAATCTGTAACCGATGTACACCGCGAGGCGCTGTGCCATTCCATCTAATATTTCAGCGGCGGAGCGCAGCACGTTCTGCTCCCTCGGACTGTATTGAAATGTTTACTGAACGGCGTGCGTGATCGGAGTCGCTTCTTTCGGCTTTCGGCGCAAACCTTGCGTTTGTTCACATGCCAGGCCATCCCCTACAATTATTTGCACTTGACAAACGTTAACATTATCCGTGCTTTATGTTTGTGTATTTTAAACGTTCACTAGAATTATTCGCGCTTGAATTGAATTGAATTGAAAGTTGAATCATTCCGTTTAAATTTAGACTATACGTTATGAGTTTCCTTGCCCGGTAGTGTCAACAAAGAGATTTTCAGGCTAATTTAATTCAAAATTCAGACGTGCTCAGATAGCTTAAGTGTTCGTATTATGCTGAAAAGTCACCGTGGCCTTATTGGCAAACATGAAGGGGCGGTGGCTGATAATTAATCTGGCCAGACGGATGCGCCGCGACGAGCGGAATACAAATCTCTGATCACGTGACCCTGCTACATAATAGAGTCATAAATTTGTTGTGATTTTGATAAATTATAGTTGCGGGATCGAAACTATTATATTTGCCCGTTGTAGGTGTGGTCGTGGGACTTAAAAGTAACTGGTGAAACGTGGGAATGTTCTACATTACTCTGCCTACCTCTTCGGGGATTACAGGC
>DWFO01006021.1:0-10152 GCA_018246595.1 Mimoniades nurscia nurscia
TGGCCGTGTGTAGAGATGTCCCGGGATGTTATTATTTTTATTGCTCACCTGGTCGAATATAACAGTCTTATTACTTACAAACGCAGGCTTTCAAACATTCCACACTTAACATACGAATACCTTGGACGTTTTGCAGAACACTAAGTTGTCCAGTACCTTTAAATGACAGATAACCTTAAAAGGCACATTTTTGTAAGAAAAGAGGCAGGCTCCATGATTTGGATTCTAATAATAAACTGCTTACATTTCGAATACACGTTTAATTTTTTTTTTAATAATTTCAAGGAAGATTCCAAGGAAACACTTCATCCGGTAATATCGCATTACATTAAGAGGATACAGACATGGAGTCGCGCGCCAAAAGAAACAGTCCCGCGCGGAAACAACAACAGCGCCGTCGTTCGCGCTGCTGTTGTTACAATCGGGGCTCGGTTGTTGATTTTCACGCTTTTTTCGACGTAAAACTATCAACGGCGTGCATCGGAAAGGAAGCGACGGACGTTTTTTGAAATTAAAACATTTATTGCCGACTCGACTGCAGCGTTTTATTAATTTAATTGAAATCAGCATGAATTACTTTATGACATAATAGGTTATGCACATACACATAATCATTAATAAGTTTTTTACTATTATTGTCTTGTTCTTATAAGTATCGTATTGCATTAGTAATAAGACCATGCTATCACCTTTGGTTCATACCTGTAATGGTAGGGGGACGTTTAATATACAAATAAATGATGACCAGGTTGCGCCGGACGGGCACTGCCTTTGTGTGGACGTCTCTGCGCGGCTTCATTCGCACGCTCTGCACCCTTTCAAACATACACTTATAGCTGTAATATGCATTTACATACATATATACATTCCGCCTTCTTAAGGCACAGACAACCGCTGCGCTGCAGCAACGGTTGCAACGGAAATACTACGTCTTTACTCAGAGTTCTGTCCACGTACCTTTATCCAGTACCTACGTAGTGTGCGTTACTTATGCTTACGCAGGATTTTTGAATACCACGACTGATAAACTACCTCTGCTGAGAGACTGCCTCCTCGGTCGAGTGGTTGCGAACGCGACTGCCGACCAGGAGGTCTCGGGTTTAAAGCCTGGGTCGAGTACCTACTATTCCATTATTGTTAATTAGAATTACCAGTTAAAATTTCTGTTACTAGCTCGAAGTAGCTTTGTCCGATGTATGGCAATAAACTCGCCCTCTATTGCATGGTGGTACGTAACTGTAATTAGTGGAACGTGGGAGTGTACGTACACTACTCTGCCTATCTCTTTTGGGATTATAGGCGTGAAGTTACATTCACGGCTGATTAATATAGACATGCATATTAATACGACCGTTTCTATGGTTCCGACGCCACATTAAGCGGTTGGTTACTCGTATTATAATCAAGCAGTAGGTACGGTACAGACTTTTAAGAAGCTACCCTAAATACTTCCAAATAAGCGATAGAAGGGCTAGGCTTTTATGACTAGCCCATCAGTTTTCCATACCGCGCCTTAGCAGCGTAACAAACTTGCTCTAAACGGCGTCGAACTACAAAGAATCGTGTCTGACAATTGAATGTAAAAGTATCCAAAGATAATCTTATCAGCCGATATCGGTCCACTGTCGGAGATATTTCTCCCCCTCTAATAAGCACCTTAGTGCACTTTCATAGTCTGTTTTGCTCACAATCCCCGCGCTGGGCACGTGGTTGGAGATCGCAAAGCACAGTTTGTTGCACCGCTACACTGCAGCTCCTCGGCCAGCTCGTTTAGCCGTGCCGTACTGACGTATGCTTAGATAAGACATGTGTATACACTGATTAGTATTTGGATGCCAATATTTGGAAATATATTTTGATTTGTATTTGGTTGCACCGTTACCATTCGGAAAACAAGCATAATATAGAATACTTTTGTTACACCTTAAACATTAGATATATCAAGATTTTAATACTGGCTCTTTACAGAATAATAAATCTTATTACTAACAATCGGAGAGTTATAATCGCGTGTGCTGTAAACGGTTTGATTAACTGCCGCTGCGTTCTGAAATACTGCCCACAAAGTCACGTGGTGCGTGCGGCTGTGTGTTTTACGACTAGCGGCCTCGCGCCGCGGTTCTGTCCGTCATTACTTATTTTATATATTACTACGCTAAATGATTTCTTAAAGTTCAGTAAGAACAAGGAATTCGGTAAACAAGGGTGATGAGATTCAGTAAACAAGGATATGCTTTGGATTTGCGATCCGTGTACATTAAATTCTTGCTGGAATTGTTAATCAAACAGACTAGGTAACACAGATGTTGAGTACAGATTTTAAACTTTTCGGTTATTATTTGTAGCAACTTAAACACATGGAAATTCTAATGATTATTTTAAACATGACAAGTTCCGAAAATCGCACAAACAGACACGCGGACGGTGTCACGATGTCCGCCGACATCGGTGACAATCCGTCCGTCAGTCCAGGCGTCATTAAACGGCCATTGTGACCACTGACATAAATAAGGGCGGATTTATCTTCGTATTTATTTATTTATATGTTCCAATTATTTATTGCCGCTCGTCTCTACCAAGCTTTATGGTTTTTTGAGTTGTTAAGCATTTTAATTTAATACGAAATGTTGAGATTAAATCTTAGACGATTGCATACCGAGGTTTTTAAGTGACGATTAATTATGAAGATTACCTCTCTTAGATGTTTATATAATGTAAGATAGTGGTTTTTTAGCTAATTATTAGACAAAATATACAAGTGATATGATGTACTAAATGTCGTCTGCGCTTGAGGGCTGGATACAGGTTGAAGTTGTGATGAGGACCAGCGTCTCCAATAATATAATGTTGATGACTCTTAGTACTCCTTCGCCCTCTTGTTACCGACCGATCAATCTATTGCTTATAAGTTTTCTGTTACTCTCGTGACTTTCGAAGTGATTGTTTAATTTGATCTCCGAAACACAGGGAAGCTCGTCGCAATTTAGCACCATGTGAGATAGAATAGAGATCCGATAACCTGGTTTTAAGATTAAAACAAGGAGAAGGTTTTCTCCACTCTTACAGTAATTTTGAATTTTGTTTATCTTTTCAAGTTCAATTACAGACATAAATGTATTATTTAATACAGGTGATAATGATTGTGGTACACTACCGCAAAACTTTTGCAATAGCGTGTGAGTTATTTTAATAAAGTCCAACAGTTTATGGCGAGGTGGTGCGGCGAGTGTTAGCGCGGGCCCGCGAGCTGGACGCCAAGGTTAACAAGGTTAATTGTGGCAATAATCCGCTATGTTCCCGCTTTATGGTGCTGCGGGATTGTGAGATATAATTGAAGAATATTTTAATGACTTCGCTCAATTATAACACATTTATATTATATTCATTATACGATCGTAATAATTCTCCGGATTTTTTATATGGTTTATTTTTTAGTGTTTGTATCACTAATAATAATTGCTTGATAAGGATCAATTTTCGTGTTTAATGGAGATATGCAGGCTGTATGGTTGATGAACATTTGTTAGTGCATAGGTGCATACATCTGTATGTATGACATATGTATATATGTACATATAGGGGACCGATAGGAGACATATGTAGGCGATTGGAAATATGAAATTCTGCCGTTATCACATCTATGTTTTCAAAAAGTGTTGATGTAAAAATTTTATCTGACGAAAAGACTACATACTTTTGAAAAAATGAGTCCCAGCTCACCTGCGACTGGGGCTCGGTTAACGAATGATAAGTTAAGCACCGACTATAAATATAATGTATAATGTATATAATGTATATATAATGTATAATGTATATATAATGTATAATGTATAATAACGTACACGATAATAAGATACAATCATTTATTATACTTGCATACTTTCATATAATACGAGAAGAGTACAATAATATGATTTATAGGACTTTTAATATCAAACAGGCGATTGTCAAGGACTGAGTAGGTCGTCCTCGTTAATTATTTACTTGTCACGTGAAAATTCTCACAAGGTAGGTTTGAAAGATAAACGAAGGAACGAACGACACGTGTCACCACGTGCCAACGACGCGGCGAACGGACCACTTGGTTAACGAGCTCGCACCAGACCTTGTAGACCTGAGAGAGGCTGCACCGGGCCGCGAGTGACGAGAAGTGTGTTATGGTATTTGATTAACATATTAAAATCGCCCAACAATAGTGCATCGCCTGAGCATTCCGAAGGTATCGACGCCAATAAAAGGATTGTCGATAATAATTCGAGGTGAGTCGATAAAGCGTCGTTGGGCGCACTAAAACATTTTAAAATGTTATAAATAATGCCGTTTAACGACGCAGACATGAGCCGCTATTAATCACACGTTCGCTTTAATACTACTTTTTATTACATGTAAATGAGCGTGTGTTGGTGCCCTTATGAGCGCCTTGACGTTTTTAGTGAGTACGACGTTTGTGAGTCGTGTCGTGTCCGGGTATTGATTAATATGTAAATGTTAGCTCGGTGCGTCTGTTGTAGAGAGAAAATTGTCCAACAAATTATATATTCCAGCCTGAAGTTGAATGATTTAACATAAGTTAACATAAGTTCTTATCGACATGTAATGCGACAAGACATATGTACATCTTAAGAACTTATGTAACATAAAAGAAAGTAACATCACGCCTGTAATTCCCGAAGAGGTATGCAGAGGAATGTAGAACATTTCCACTTTCAAAAAATATAGACTCTTTAGAAATTTAGCCTCGTGGGATTATAACAGATATAGAGTGTGCTATACTTTTCAAAAATGCTGTTACCAAATACACCTTAAACAGTTTAGTATCATAATACTCGATCTACCTACTCCATCTCCTTTCTTAAAGTCCTGCTCCACAAGTCGGATACATCTCAAAAATATTTACTTCTACACATTTCTTTTCCAGCCCCGCTAATTACACCTTTGTTAGACTTTAGCTAAATTGGTATGAAGTGAGTTTTGTTGTATGTCACTGATAACCTAGCAGCCTGTTCGTGTGTGCTTAGCGACACTTACTGAAGAGACTCGGCTGGTGGATTCTGTTTCCACCCGGAACACATATGTATGCTATGAACACGAGTATTTGTTATATATTTGGGTGTAAAGTAAGATGTAAATAAATAAAAATAGAATTATGTACATATAGCCTACTAGTTCTACGGTTACAATAGTACAGATCCTGTATACTATACCTAATTTGGAATGAAACAAGTACATGTAAAATAGTCGCAAAATATTATTGTAATTAAACGTTACATATGAGTAACACCCGTAATCTCCGAAAAGGTAGTCAGAGGAGTATGTCACTTTCACGTTTCACCAGTTAGGTTTACGTCCCACGATGGAATAGGTGGTGAGCCTATTGCCATACACCGGGCCCAGACTCCGAGCCACTACTAGAAAATCTACGAAAAATCGAATACCACCCGACTCGGGATTTAAGCCCATGACCCCCTCGATCGGCAGTATTATTGTTATTATTTAAAAAATTGTGAACAAACTTCATATTAACTATACATTCGAAAAAAGATGTCGTAGGTTGTAAAAGTACTTGCGCGAGAGCTCCATAATGAATCGTTAGATGCAATAATTCCCGCGCCATTGGCCCGTGGTTGCTCGTACGTATATTACAACCATTATAATTTTATAATTGACTGTGCTATGTGTTCCTTGAACTCTTCTTAAGTCACCCTCACTTCGTCACTGCTGAATGCGCGTGTGGCTGCGTGTGCCTCCACGGCGCTCGCCGCGTCCCGCTGGCCCGGCGCTGGCCCGGCGCTAGCCGGGCGCTGCGCCGTGCCGCAGTGAGCATTGAACGAGACACCGGTTAATGTCGGCCGTCATAACTCCCATACATCTTTCAATTTCCAGATCTCAATAAAACTTAACGATGGTTGATAATAGTAATTACGTTTAATGTTAAAGTTTAATCTGTCTCATTAGGAATATTACAAATTCCTATGTATCAAATTGTTAAATCAATGTTATATTTATCCTTTCACCTACTTTATATCTTAACCAGAGTATGTATGAAAGTTATGTGCCTTTACATTATACATGAGACAATAAGTGGTGTCAATTTACATTTTTATTATCATTATTATATTGTCTTAAGTCTTTTTCCTTAAGGGGTAAACAGACAGCACGAAATGTCTCAATCCTTACAACTGAGTCATCACCCGATTCATACACGCACGTTGATTACCGAGTCTCCTGAATCCCCCATCAGCCCCTAATTATTGAGTTTGATATTTATCATTTCCGAACTGAATCAAATATAAACAACGCCGTCGTAATCGACCGCGCGGACAAATAAAATAATAAACGCGCGGTTTACGGCGCGTAGCGATGATTTTGTTAACGACACTTCATTCGCCGCCGCTCAGCCTTCGTTTTGTCGAACAAGCGTTCCCTTGCTTTTACGAGTGCTACATCGTAACTTAAACGATACAACCATCAACGTTTGATTTGCCATATACATATATATTTTTCACTCATACCATTAGTGAGGAACGGTTTGCGGCTACTGCTCATCTTAGTACCTATAGGCTTTGGCAAGTTTGGGATGAGATGGTTACCATTGTTAACGATGTTCGTTCCAGTTCGTAGATAAATCTGAACGTAACAAATGTAATGTCGCGTCTATACGAGTATATCCTTGAAGGGAAAGGCAGAGTACTGTAGAGTGCACTAAACGTGGGGGTGTTTCCACGTTTCCCCAGTTACGTTTACGTTCCATGAAATAATAGCTGGTGGTGAGTTTATTGCCATACATCAGGCATATATGCAAACTCCGAGACATTATTAATAATTTCTACTAGAAAATCTGAATGAGAAAAATTCAATACAGAACCCGACGCGGAGTTCGGACCCAGGTCCTCCCGATCAGTGGTCGCCTTTGAAATCAACACGACCAACGAGGCCATCAGTCAGTAAAGATATTTCAATATAATTTACATTATATTTTTATTTCGCTGGTAGTTCTGTGATCACTTGCAGGAAAGATAATTACAGTAAGTCCTTATTTGGAATGTCGTTAAATTACACCGTGGCATATTCCTGTCACATTTATTAAATCGGATCGGAAACGAATACAGCCAGATTACTACTGAAAATACAATAACATTTAGAGATTCTGAATTAAATTTCAATTGTATTTTTTTATATAAATACTTAGTATATAATAGTACACATCTTGCGACATTTTCACTGAGGATTATCTGGCTTCAAACTGCTTGTAATATAAGCACAGTCTGTGCTATGTCGGTGTTATTGTGGCTATTGGTTACGGGTCATTGAGCCCAGCGAGTGCTAAACGGAATTCTTATATCAACACATTGCTGACTGCACAAGTCTTTGTTTCGTTTCCCGAACACAACATTACCTACACGTACAGGGAGGTGTGCTAAAATGTGTACAGACATCAAGGAAACCAATGTTTGGGTCGGAGCGTAATATATTTTTGTATTTGAACAACAAATCAGATGACGTAAAGTAGGTGCTCGGGGTTTTATCATCGGCATCAAAAGCCGAAACTCGTGGGGCCGTCCGCCGGTCGCCCGAGCAGCCAGCGATAGCATCGAGCATGATTTGTGTTTACGAGCCCTTTGTTTCAAACATCGCGTCCTTATTTACGACGCACCAATAAAACGATTTTGTTATTTTTCTGCTTTATTATTATTATTTTACTCACCTTGTTTACTGACGCTCAATCAATACTAATTTCTAAGTACCTACCTTATTATGTCTCTTTTATATTTATGCGAATATTTTCATGTTTGTCCCTCCACTCACCATCATCGAGATGTTTTGATCAAATAGGACAGGTCTTGGTTGATAGGGAAGGCGGAGTTCTAGGCAACCGACGTGCGAGTATGAACACAGATAAATGTGGAAGAAGAAGGAGACTTCTACATTCTTCATCACTTCATGTAGACCTCTACATTACTTTTGTTGAGTCTTTATCATCACTCCAGAATTCATCTACTCAGTGCACTCTAGAGCCCAGCCTTCTTTGAGCTAAGCCATTACTTAAGCTTATTTATTATAGTTACATTAATTAAAACAGATTTATATTTAAATCTGCTCTATGAAACAACGGTGAAAGATTATTATATTCGGCTATTGAATGCCTGTTATCAAACACATTAAGTACCTATATAAAAATATTACGAAAAAATAACATCATTTGTTATGCGGCTTAGAGTTATGGTAACTAGACGGCTGAAAAAATTCGTATATGTGTCCATACAAATACACATTGACGCCGATAGAGAGATATAGATAGTTCTACCTCCCAGACACAGAACAAATACTTGAGTACATTAGTAAAATATTTCTTTTGGGTGGAAATCTAACCCACGAATCGTAGATCAGCAGTCAGATTCAATAGTATTAAAAAATTAAAATGCTAATGAAAGTTTTATTTCGGCTACATGTGTGGTGTGTCGGGGCGTGTGTGTTACCCGTGCCGGCGATGTTGTGGTGTGCAAGAATGCATTCCCCGACCCCGTGCCAGGATATAAGGTGTCGTAAGAGGCCACGAAACCCGACGCTGGCTGATCGATACGTGACGCAGTCTGCTTAGGTACAGTTAATTGCTCTGGCCGTCTATGGGTGGTAGTGCAGGTGGTGCGAGAAGCCTTGCTCTGCGATCCCCGACCCCAACGCCTAGCGTGGGGATTACGGCCATAACCCCTCAGGGGAAGCTTATGGCCAGCAGTGAACTGCAATATACTATTACTATCTATAACTATACCTACTATACTAATAACTATCTGATGACCATGATCATGTGGGGTGGCGACTCCATCTCCGACTCCTCCGTGCTTTCTTATGATAGACAAGTAAGTCGGCAGCAGTCCTCGGATGGCCAATAATTCTGTAAGAAAACAAACAAAACGTAGATGTATTGCGATGTCGATAATAAAATTATATGGAGCAATAACAAAAGAACACCAACATTATATTGGCAGACCATTTTAGGTTTAGTGGTTACTAAAAGCGTCATTAAAACAATCATTGCCGCATAGACGTCCCACGAGCGGCGCGAGTAGGCCGAACACATTTACTGGTCCACTCAATATTTGGCCACACACCACGTACCGACGTCTTATTCTGGAGCTTTAAGTGTAACTTGTAAGGCACTGGAACTGTAAGTTTCAAGGCATCTTTATCCTGTGACTGTCTCGTTGGTCGAGTGGCCACAAGCGCGACCGCTAATTGAGAGGTCCTGGGTGCAATCCCACGGGTCGGGCAAAGTATTATTTAGTATTCGTAATTTGAAATGTTTAATAGTTACACAGAGTCTGGATTTTAGTTTGGTGTATGGAAATAGGCTCACGCCCTATTAAATGGTGCAACGTATAACGTCATAGGTGAACCGTACTGCACTACTGTGCCTACCTCTTCGGGCAAATATAGGCGTGATAAGATTGTGTTACATGTATTTTATTATACACTACTTGTTAATTTAATATTTCGTTAGGGAGGCGCTGCTTCGTCCCATACCCATGACGCGCCGATCATCGCGCTCAGCTCTCTGGTCCGGTAAATTTCCTGAACCTCTCCTCGGCCCCTCGGTCGTTCCTAGCCGCTATCATCACGTGACCATCGAGGGAAGCGCTAACCCGTACCTCCGTCAATTTACACTGAAGAAACGTGTCGGATTGTGCTCTGAACTCTCCACTGTAAAACACAAAACGGATTGCGAATCTGACCCAAAAAATAAAGATAATTTTTCCAAATCGCTTCAACACCAGAATAGCCGTCGCGTTGTGAAACAGCGCTCCAGTACTGAGTGATCCGCGTCTAAACAGATTTATTACGTCCGTCTGTCCGTCCGTCCGTGATTTACACGTCAGCCGCATCGCCCACGGACACCAATTAATATCGTGTATTTTATCGCCGACCAGATTACAGAATCAGACCGGATTACGGCGCACTCGCCGCGCCGCGCGGCTGCGTCTGCGCCGGCCCAGATCGGTCTCTCCGAGTTCTGCATACATAAAAATAATATACCTTTGAGTTTATATTTTGAATTAAGTTCTATAAATCCAGTATTAATTTGACTGCCTCGTTGGTCGTGTTTGTTGCAAGTGCGACTGCCGATCGGGAGGTCCCGGGTTCGATTCCCGGGTC
>DWFO01006022.1:0-10151 GCA_018246595.1 Mimoniades nurscia nurscia
TCTGTGGGGATTACAGGCGACATGTTCCGTGCCTTTCTAGACCGTACAGAATCTTTTTAACGGCCCACTGCGCTCCAGCGTGGCGCGGCCGCACAGAACACACACCAGTATCATTTGACAATTTGTGACCAATCAGTGCATTGTCGCCGCTCTTTATTCAACGGCAGATAATACATGGAAAATTGTCATTGCTATTGTGACCGGACCATTGTTGGTCTAATGACGGCTTTCGGATTTAGTACGCCTCGAAACCGGTCATCAGTGCTTGCCGGGTCGTGGTGCTGGCTGTTTCGTTTTGTTAACACGAATTAACACAGTTGAAGATCTATAACAACAGTGTAAAGTCATTTCCTAATTCTCCTCACTCTCAATGCTAGTTTCATAATGAAGGCGATCGTGAAATAGAATTGGAATCGAAAAAGCGGTTTACACCGTAATAAGCAAGATTATGTTAGAAAAATAATGTATTCATAGTGAGAAACGTTGAAGATTGGAACTAGGTATAAAGAAAATGGCGTATCCTGTTGAATCGTCGCAAACGAAACCTGTGCCGAGATTTCCGAGGAATTCTAATCCTTATCACATCAAGAGACCTATGAATGCTTTCATGGTTTGGTCGCGATTGCAGCGGAAAAAGATATCTATGATGAATCCGAAACTGCACAATTCGGAAATATCAAAACGTCTCGGCATCGAATGGAAGAGTTTGGACGAAGCGGAGAAACGTCCTTTCATTGACGAAGCGAAGCGTTTAAGGCTGAAACACATGAATGATTATCCGGACTATAAATATCGACCGCGTAGAAAGAACAGATTAGATTCTACCGCTTTCACGAACCCCGCTTTGTACACCACGAGAGATACTTTTGTGGAGATCGAGCCGAGATCAGAGTCAGCCTATCAGATACCCGTGAGTTACTCCGAACATCAGTTCATGTACAATAACATGATAAGTTACACAGTGCCGTCAATTTCGCAATCTTCCTATGTGCCTGCGGTGAGGCCCAAGGAAGAACAACTTTCAAGCCTCGACTTGAGGCCCCTGCCGTCGATAGAGAGTATCTCGCCGAGACCCTTCGCGGTAGTCAACCAGCAAATGATGGTCAAAGCATACCAAGATCTGCATTATGTTCCCAGTGACGTTGCAAGGATATCCTATCATTATCCATTTGGTGTTCAATAGACGTCGTTGTAGAATAGCAATTGAAACAGATGTGTCTTGTAATGTATAGTCAAATAAATAGAATGAATGGAATTGATACCGGTTTAAATTCTTTGTCTCCTGGAAAGCATCGCTAACTTTAAACTAATTTGCAAATGGCAAATTATGTGACATTTAAACTTTACCACTACTTATATTAGGTATATAGGTATTGCCATGTAAGAAATTTGCTCTGTGATTAACAAATAATGCTTTTCCCATTTATGTAGTACAGCTGTATGTGAAATAATTACCAGGTATTATAAATTAGCTTTTCCCTAAATAAAAATTTCAAGTTTTCAAACCTAGTGAACTACTTCATTGTGATTACGAATGTTCACATTCACAATGATGATGAGTGATTTTGTTGTCAAAGGATTTGACTGCCATGT
Source organism: Mimoniades nurscia nurscia (assembly GCA_018246595.1). Taxonomy (NCBI): domain Eukaryota; kingdom Metazoa; phylum Arthropoda; class Insecta; order Lepidoptera; family Hesperiidae; genus Mimoniades; species Mimoniades nurscia. The sequence goes on from DWFO01006022.1 coordinate 1,594, forward strand.
AATGTGTGCTTTGGGTTGAACTATTGGATCGTAACGAGGCTATTTTTCTATAGTTTTCCGTTCATTAACGAACACGATTGACAGTATATCCATCTCACGCATATTAAGTTTAGCTCAATAAAATACGAGGAACACAATATGAGAGATTCAGGTGCCAAATAAAATAAAGACTCATTAATTTTAACCAAATATATCAGAAAATATCCGATAGTGAAGTAGAAAGAAATAAATAATGTGGACGCACCCCAGTTTTATAAGGATACAGATATTTGGCACTTGTTTCTCTCTATCTACACCGTATAGGAACTGGCGTGAAGGTATAATCAGAAACCACAGTAGGATTCCGAGTTGTACCTACCTATTAGCTGCAACTCATTTACCACTCAGACAGTTTGAGATCGCGTAGCATTATCTGATATCCCTCAGAGTCTACTGTACTCGAATAATGCAATCTGTGCTCAAATCGCGCTCTTCCGGAGGGAACAAAATATTTTCCATACGAATTCTGTCATTTCCGAAGAAGACGATCGCTAGATGAGTCGCTGAAATCCGTCAATGCGTGTATATAGATTAAAACAGAGGTCCGTTTGTACGTTTAAATTAATTTAGACAAATTAAAACTGCTTTATTATGTTTCACAGTATATATTTTAAATTTTGATGAGTTTTTTTACTATTTGGACTTGAGCAAAGAAGTTGTTATGACAGGATATCAAATTATATTTTTACATTACTGGGTATCAATACAATACAATACAATATTGTGTAACCATTCACAAGTCGAAAGAAATGTATAAGAAAGGTTGTAACTTCAGAAACTGATTTAAGGATAATACTTCGCAGTTGAAATATGGAAGTGAAGGATCTAACTTCTAAATGCTTAAAAATATATCGTATTCATACAATATCTTGGGACGTTTACATACATGACCATTTGGTCCGAAACAGGAAGCGCCTGAGCTTTGATGGTCAGATATCTGATAAATTACACATATACATAAACGCATGTCATTATATAGATATATAATAATTCTTAAATTCCCACACAGAACACGAGACAAGGTTTGCGAACATTTATTTATGAGTGAAATATGAACAGCGTCGGGGTAGATGTGTTAGTTGAGAACACTTCGGAGCTTTGAGGAGAAATAATGTACGGGCGATGACGGAGCTACTTGCACAGATTGATGGTAGCGCGATGTAATTGATTGAATGATCCCGAAAGGGTGTCTATCTGTGCAAGGGACAATATTTTTGTGTTTGCGTTCAGCGTATTGGGTTATACTAATGTATTTGCCGAGCTCGTAGTGAACCTCGGTGATTGCTAGTGAAGTTTTTATAAGATAATATGAACATAGCATCGCGCCTGTATTACCCCGAAGAGGTAGCCAGAGGTACTCCTTACTCACTCCGTACTTTTTACTATTTACATATATTATACGTACCATGTACGAGTAATAGGGATTGAGATTGTTGCTGTACACTAGGCCTAAGTATGTATACCAGGTCTCTGTAAACTGTAGCATCAAGGTAGAGTAGATAACAAGGTAGAGTAGATAGCATCAAGTAGATAGAGGTATCATTTTAAATTAATCATTATCATTTATTGCCATGCATTTGAAATCCGCGTATTGCTCATCACATCATAATATATGTAGTATTGTTTAATGGTATCATGATTGGATTTTGATATCATTTTTGAATGTATCAATTGAATAATTCATTAATGTTCTGTTTCTCCTTCAATATCATTTCCTCAATCTTCAAGGTAAGAATTAAAAGTTTCTACTGTAATAGAAGTAAATAAATCAAATACATAGCTACTTGAGTTACATTAAATTACATATGGTGGGTGAAACATTGAACACATACATATAAACATTAATATTTAACTCAGATGTGATTAAAATGGTTTACGTAATGGAATTAATAATTTACATTGTTTAACTACCTCAGTAAATAGTATACTTAATCGCGCCAAATTACTTTAGTAATTACTTCAGTTAATCCACGTACAGGTGCGTGGCTGCGCCTTTTAGTTGCCGCTAAAGATCAAACGAGTGATTCAATTAAAGAGTTGTTTGTTAATTGAAACCCTGAGTTAACATTAACGTTTGAAATTTTCAAACGGGTATTCGAATCATTCTGTTATTGTCGAAACGTCGCGCGTCGATGGGGCTGTAATTAAGTTTAGTGTAAAGATGTGAAACCGTTAATTTGTCGTTTAATTTTGTATTTGGGGTGAGTTGGCTTTTGCATAACGTGCTCCATTTAGAAAGAAATGGGTAAAGACATAATCCGCTATAGGCTCACCACTTATTCCATATAGTGGGACGTAAACGTAACTGGTGAAACGTGGGAGTGTTCTACATTTATCTGCCTACCTCTTCGGGGATGGAAGGCGTGATGTAACGTAAAAAGCGCTCCAAAAAGCGCGGATTTCCTCTGCTTATTTTCTTTAGTGCTATCATCATTAGCCCTTGACGGTCCACCGACCGGTGGGCATAAACCTTCCCTAATGAGCGCTATTAGCATTCCCTTCTTCTCTTCTCAGCCTGGAAGACCTAGTTTTAGTAGCGAGCGTACTAAACGAAAATTTTGCATACCATGTGACATGTGATCGTAATTGAAACACTTCAAAAGAAAACCATGCTTTCATTTATGAGGCCCCATGAATCGTTGGGATAAACCTCTAGTGACAAAACTTTGCTTGTTTCATAAGCTTACATGTTACGCGTCATCTATCCCGTCTCATTCATCTAAACATCTCTGCAAGACTCGAACAATGCCTAGACAATGTCCTTGCGCACTGCTTCTATGTATATGAGTATTAATCAATTTTAAGTCTTTCGAGAAAGGAATAAAGTAGAATTGAGAATGCGCGCGACAACCAGATGCAATTCTGACGAATAACTGGCAAGTATTAACACAGCTTAGTTACATTCTCATTTATACATTAAAATGTCTTAAGCGACAAGAAACCTGCAGTTGATTATGAAACATAAATCCTTGAGGCTAGAAGCGAATATCTTCTTTTGAATTAAATAGAATACGACGTTTCGTTTCTGTATTCACGACAAAAGTGTCTAAAGTTCTGCAAAGCAAGTGATACGTGCAGTTAAAGAAATGAAACGTTTATTACAATGGTCTAAGAGCGTCATTCGCAGCAAACATGCCCGTTGTCACACTGAAGCGAACGTCATAATCGTCACAGGCGTCTTTCACACCGCACACGAAGAATGAATGATGGATGAATCGTACTGAGAATCCAACTTTTTCCATGTATGGTTGTGCCAAAACAGGTTTTCTGTTGGAAAAACGCTTTAAATTTTAATCTGAGCTTTATTCCTACAGCATAGAGTAAATTTTAGGTTTCGGAGTCTTACAAGGTAGCATTGTGGGGGCGATATCTCTGTATATTCAAACGAGTTGCAAATGGGCCAAAAGTTGTATGCGGAAAATAGGACGTGCGAAGATATAAAGGAAAGCGACTAGAAGTCTATGATATTTTGTATGCTTTGTACTGAATCTTTCGTATTCCGGATTCATTTGAATAAATCTTTTGAGGCAGTTCTTTAGAATGTGGCTTAAAAATAAAAATTCAATGGGGTGTGGTTTTGGCAACAAAAATAAACATACCAGACGATTTAGTGTAGCCTTATTGCTTAGTAAGTTTAAATATCATCTTAAACCATTGTCAACTTGGCTTTCTGGCTTTCATAAATTTCAGAGATAGCAGTAGGTTTTGACACCATTTCCGCTAAATGCTTTTTGGAAAATTCATTCCTACACGCACAATATAATAAGAAAGCGATCGTTAATAGGTTCTTCCATGCCCTCGTGTACGTTTCTGCATGTTCCTTTGCAGCATTCGCGAGTGAAGTAAACCCAACTTCAACAGCAACATGATATTGCGACATTTTCGCCGCTCTAACAACTTCCGTACGCCATTTCTAACGTGAAAAAGTTTATCTGCGATTCGTTATGCATCGACAATATATTATTCTCATACATTTTTTCACCTATGTATATCCAAACCAAAATAATTCAAGTGATCATATCTATCTATCATATATTAGTATATTATTCCTATCATATATTAATCCTATCAGCTAGCAGGTTGGTCCAGTTCTAACAGCTTGGGATAGTAGCTTTCAGTTTCAATAGAATCTTACTATATTTCAATACCTATGTTCTAATACGAAGAATAATTTGAAAAAAAAAATATCGAAGAATAATTAGTTCCCGGTGTGCGGCAATACGTTCAGCCGTTATTCCATGATGGGGCGTAAACGTAACTGGTGAAACGTGGCAGTGTACTACACCTCTATCTCTACCTCTTCGGGGACTATACCAGAACACCGAGTGCTGAATGTCTTTATCCTCACAAACCTGATATGCTTCTACATTCTCTGTTCACACTGGCACACGGGTTATAGAGACTTCTAACCCTTTTTTGCCAGGATCTGACCTGTTTGACCAAGATCGATGAGTCTTGGCCTCCATCAGCACCCGCTTCCATTAACATTCGCCTTTTATATCATTATCATCATAATCATCAGCGTATTGCAGTCCACTGTTGAACATAGGCCTCCCCTGAGGGCTTATGCCTATAATACCCACACTGGGCATGTGGGTTGGGGACAGGGCTTTTATATGTAATATTTTATATACATATACATATGTTTTATCCACTGTTTTTCAAACCTCCTACGTTGTATAGAGTCGCTGCGGGACATATACTCGTAATATCTGTCTTTACTATACCTAAAATGAGTCGAGTTAATTGCTGAATATCAATGTTAGGTTTTATTCATAGCTGGCTTTCATTAATCGTTGTTTGCACTCACCTCGACCGCTCCGCACGCGATGTATGCACGCGATTTTTTCGCTAAAGCTTTTTATTACAATGTTTTCAAGCACGAACGTATGATCTTGTGTGTATGGGGGAAGGCGTGTGTATGTATGAAAAGGTATGTAGCTCCTGAGTTTCATCAAAAGGCATTTGGTTGTTATATGTGGGTCTTTTAAGTGTGAAATGTTTTCGGGCCGCTTAACGAGTATCAAAGGGTGGGAGAATAAAAGAAAGAATAAAAATATGTTTGACGTATTTGTATTTTTTTTGTTGTAATATAGGCGAAGGTGGAGGCGGTACGATATAGATCATACAAATATCTATGTAATGTATTTGAAGAGAAATAATATCGAAAGAATTTAATGTTTATTGCTACCGACTATCAGAAACCAGGCATAATTTTGGTCGCAAGGTGGGTAGTTACTGATCCTAAACTAGGCTTATCAGATAATTGATATAGGTACTAATCCGTAAACACACTTATAATATTACACAAAAACGCCGGACAAAAATTCAAATTTACCACAAATATATGTGTACGTACTGTCTGGATTCGAACCCCCAACTTTTAGTTCAGTATTTGGAGTTAATAACCACTGAATCAACATGACAGTCACTTATCGATATCAACTTCCTTTAAAAATCATCACGTTCTAATCGATTACCGGTTAGTACTGAACACTTGTTCTCGCGAGTGTACCTAATCATTGTATTAATTTCAATTTGTGCATGTGGTACCTACGATTGTTTGAACATCTGCCTGTTGACTCTGTGCTTGATTGTACACATTTGTCTGTTTGATGCGACAGGGGCGAAGTACAAGCGCCTGTTTGTTATAAGGCGTGAATGTCGTCTTTATAAATTGAATTAGTAGTCGAATAACAAAATTGATAGTGATTTTTGTTTGCGTTACGTTAGTTGTATGCGTGTGTTGCCATATTATCTTGTGCGGAGAGAATTTAATCGACTCGGGTGTTAAATTGTTTTGGAAGGAAGATAAACGATAAATAAGAGGTCGTGTTACGATAACAATATGACTTTTCTTTGTAAGGTATCAACTAGTGATTTTAAGCCGTTAGACATAATTACAACCTATTATAATAATTATCTTGAGACAACAGTTGGACTCCAAAGGCCCAGAACCTAATGGATTGGTGCCTCTTAGGGACAGTAAAATCGGCGCCACTTCAGCAGTGCAACTCTAAAGGCTGAGGGATAGTTGGCTATAACATCAGAATAGATGTGATGTAATCGTTATTTATTACAATAAACATTACCATAAAACATCAGAAAAAACTTTATCAATTACGAGATATGAACATTAATATTGGCATAAATATAAACTATATTATCGACAACCATTATGATAGCTTCCTTTCGATATAAATCACGATCCGTGAATGTTTCCTATGAGCTCGAACCCGTCCAGTTATCAAATGATCCATTGTACAGCTACCCCTACAGCGCAACCCGTAAACATATAAACAAAACTAAACGATGTGCGCAGCCACTTCACGCGTTCCGACTCATTTCACGCGTCCGTAATACTGCTCCGTGCACAATACATTTTTAGCCATCTGCTAGTGTGACATTAAAGTGGGTAACATTTCGGGATAAAAAGAAACAATTCTAACGCGATGTTTAAGAAGCGTGCGTGTATGATGAGAGTGATGGATATCGAAGCGCTGCAGTTCTGTAAACATAGAGATATTTTGCAGTCAATGCTATTAAAAATTCATTTGAGGATACTAATTGTGACTTTGTTCAATGTCATAAAAATAATAACTTCGTAACGTCACGCCTGTAATCCCCGAAGATGTAGGCAGAGGAGTGTAGAACAATCCCACGATTCACGTGTTACGTTTACGTCCCATTTACGGCACCTTTCCAGACTCTGAGCTAGTACTAGAAAATTTATATTAGAAAAATCTAATAGTACCCGACCGGGGATTTGAACCCAGGACCTCCTAGTCGGCAGTCGCGCTTGCAAGCAACACGACCAAAGGGGCAGTCGTTATAGTAGTTTTATGTAGGCAATAACTAGGTACTGTAATAAAATCAAAATTCGAAGTAAATTATAATCATTTTTATTGCATTTAATAACTGAAGCATCGACATACATAGACTATACTTAAATTGGAGATAAAACCAAAACTGTCTCTTAGAAACAAGACGCTTGGCCACCGTTCGTGCGCCAGCATTTCTGTCCATTGTGCCGACCATTTATAGCGGCCATTATCTGCGTAATATATTTATTTTCGCTATATTTACCCGCTAACTTTATTTCGGAAGCATTAGACAAATTGTCCTTGATGGTTGTTTTATGTAAATCAATGTGATTTCATTCCGCTCCTTGGCTAAGGGGTCTTAATGTTGAAGTTATAAGAGCTTCTTGTTGTATTTACTATAGGTGCCATTATAATATGTAATAAATATAGATATTGTTATAGATATTAATGTTATGAGTAATATATTTTAACAAGCGTTTATACATTTATGTTTGAAAACAAATCTTATACCTATTGGCTATTCCTTACATCTCATACATTTTAAGTGGTTTGGTGATGTAATTGGAAAAAAACGCCCGTAAAGCTATAAATATTTTTCATTCGGTGCTCTCTGCCTACTCCATAAGGGACCTGGCGTATGATGAATTAATAGTATCAATAATTGACACTCAGTGTTCTTTGCCTACCATGTAACGGAACTTACCGTGGTGTTATAAAAATATAGTTTTAACATAACTTTCAACAACGAATAGTAGAGCAGCTTAATCTGGAAAATTCCATGTCTTGTTTTGTTTCCGGGGTAATTTTTGAAAAGGTGGCGATCTATATCAATCTCTCTTCTACTAAAAAATACTATATGATACATAATAAGGAACATAGTACGTGTGTCGAGTACGTATTCCATTCTCCAACAGTAAGATGCAAATCCATCTCAGAATGGCGTATCGTTTGCGCTTTATGGAGCTCTTAAATACATCAGAGACGGGCTCAAAGTGTCTGTTGGATTGCTATGAATTGGTATCTTTGTTGTAACGCATATTCGTTCTTACGCTCTTTATTTCTAAGAAGCAGGACATTTTTGTATGGGTAATCGTTAGCATACGCCTTTGTTTATCTACTCCGTAAGGGACCAATAGTGTGGATTTAATAATAAAAATAATATGAGAGATTTTAAATTATCTTATCTGCGTATAATCATCACTATAATAGTAACTTCTTTTGATGTTTTTTTTTGGAAACGGTTACGATCAAAATGAAACAGCTTTATGCCACACTCTGAAATATGTTATAACTTCAAACATGTTTATGTTTAAGAAATAAGAGATAGAGTTGCAGAATTATGTAATTGTATCTGTCGACAAACTGCAGCTATAATTATAATGTTCTTACGTTTATTATATCAAAAAGCCTATTACTCAATTGCAGATTACATGCAAGACATAGGCGTCTAGAAATGAGTTGCTAAGGCTTAAAATTATAATTTATATTTTAATGCCTCGTTGGCCGTGTTTGTTTCAAGTGCGACTGCCGATCGAGAGGTCCCGGGTTTGATTCCCGGGTCGAACACTACAAAATTTTCTAATTTAGATTTTCTAGTAGTCGTTCGGAGTCTGGAGAAGTGCCCGATGCATGGCAATAGGCTCACCACCTATTCCATAGTGGGACGTAAAAGTAACTGGTGAAACGTGGGAATGT
>DWFO01006023.1:0-10149 GCA_018246595.1 Mimoniades nurscia nurscia
TACAGTCAAAGCGCGTCCCTTATGGGGTGGGTAGCGAGTACTGAGCCCCAAATACTTCTGTGCTCGCAGACTACACATGCTTCGTGTGCATTCTCTCTCTACACAAGTACGTCGTTTTGATAGACTTCTGGCTCCCACATCAGCATCTGGCCTATATGGTCAAAATAGGGGTCCTGTTTCCATCGACCGGTGTATCCATCATTACTCACGTTTTTGCCATTTTTGTGTTCCACATGTAATATATGAGCTTTAGCCCGCGGCTTGACTAGCGCATAAGTCAACATAAGTACATTCTTACAAATCATGCTTCATTTCTGTACTCTATATATGTAAGGTATATTTGAAGTAAGCCTTTACCTTCTATTAAATCTTTTAAATTTAGCAATAGTAGGGCGCAGTCTTCACTTTTTATTTCACATCAGCAATAACCGCATATTTTTTGTTGACCTAAAGCGTAAATCTAAAATTCCACCTGTTTAACTTCGAAACCGAGAAAATATCTTATAACTTTATAACCTTAGTTTAACATCTCCGGAGTAGAATTTCCAAAATTCAACATACACAATTTATAAAACATAATATCACGCCTGTAATTCTCGAAGAGATAGACCAAGTAGTGCCACATTGCCACGTTTCACATTGTATATATCCTATACAAGGCCTGTAATATTTGCCTACCAAAAGTAATCAACAAACTTGAGGATAGTTTGGATTCTACGTAGAATTTTCTTGGAAATTACTTTAACCTTGCATTTTTACCTCTACTTCGATATAAGATCACGAAGATAAATAGAGTTATAACAGTAAAATTGAATTATTATCCAACTCTGAAATGAAATTTGTTATACTTTCCACATAAGCCCCAAACAACCTTCTAGAAATATCAAAGGAAAAGTCGCGTTACTTAAATGACTATCACGTTTATAATAAATTTTCACAAATAACGTCCAACGACAAGGCATGTCGGTGAACACACTGTTCCTCTGTGTAAAGGGTGTGAGAATTGACTGTTTCAAGTCCGTTTCATCCACGGCTGGACATAGGACTCTCCAATAGTATGCCGCTGAGCTCGATCTCCAGCTCTTCGGATACAACCACCGGTAGCCAGCATGCATGTAAAGAGACGTATTGTATGTTTTAAGTACGGTACTGGCCAGTAATAATTTTTATCTGAGACTCGGTTCCTTAAAAAAAAATAAGAATTATAACGAATGACTTTTATTATTATTTGATTATTAAATCTCCGAAATGGGGTTGCATGTAATAAACGTAAAAAAAGCACGGGAGATCGGTAAGGAAGTTGGTGTGAAAATATATATGAGTGATTCCATATTGAAAATCACCCAATGCATCCCTATAGTGCTGCTTGATACCTTAATAGAATAGTGTTTTCATCACTCGAGACAGTTTTGTAAATAATCCTAACTTTTATTTTAATCATTATCTGTTTAGAGATTAACGGATTCAGATAACACTAAAAGCTTCTGTAATCGATATAACTAATCGCGAAGTGGAAAATAAACCATTTATATGAAAGCATATTGAAAACTTAAATAACATAAGTGTTATTGTGTTTGGAATATCGCCTGTAACCCCCGAAGAGGTAGGTAGATGAGTGTAGCACATATGTACATTGGGCGCCAATTCAGACTAGAAGCCACTACTAGAAAATCTAAGTTAGAAAAATCAAATAGTGCCCGACCCGGGATTTGAACCAGAATCTCTAAATCGGCAGTCGCGCTTGCAAATAACACTTCCAACGGGGCACATTTACATACGCATACTCGTATATATGTACATACATATAAATATCTCTACGTACTTTCTTTGCCAAACTTGCTCTAACTATATTAACAGGAACCAAAGATTTTGTTAAATACTACCTGTTCCGCGACATCCTCCGCGTGGAAATTCTAAACTTTTAAAATGAAAGTAGCCTAAGTTACTCATAATGACACCAGTTATCTGCCTGTGAAAGTCCCATCAAAATCGGTACAGCCGTTCCAGAGATTAGCCGGAACAAACAGACAGACAGACAGGCAAAAATTATAAAAAAAATATTTTGGTATATGTAGCGTGTATACATAAATATGCATTGAGTTAAAAGCGGTTATTTTAATATTACAAACAGACACTCCAATTCAAATTAAAGAGATGAGAACATTCATACATTTAAAAATTCAATAAAGTTTTCTAGTACCTGTGTATAGAGTCGCGTTTAAGAAAACTACTCATATCTATGAGACACAGTCCTGTTTTCAAATACAGGTTACGAAAAAAGAAAATATTCGAGTAACTTCAGTAGACATACCTATGTAGGTATGTGCGGACAGGGGGTAACTTTTTTCCGACCCTTTTATCGTTCTATCGACACATGAGAGGGTTAAGGCTATTTTCTGGCAAGTAACATGTAATCATAACTTGTATACTCATATTTCTTTTTATGTTGTATACCTACATTTGTTATTTAATTTATCAAACAAATTTTTTGCTTACGATTTAATTGGCACTAAGCCAATTTTTCCACTGTATTATGTAGTTACTTCGCAAACGGTGTAAAAAACTAATTTATGTACATACGTAACATCACGACTGTAATCTCCGAAGAGGAAGGCTGATGAGTGCAGTGCACTCCCACATTTTTGCTGTCATGGTACATCTAACACGTTCCACAATGGAGTAGGGCATATTGCCTATTGTTATACACCGGGTGCAAATACAGACGAGACGCTACTGGGAATTACAAGTAAGAAAAACCCAATAGTACACGATCCAGGGATCGAACCTAGGAGCTGACGATCAGCAGATGTTTGCAATTAATTAATCCACGAGGCTTTTAACATTTTTTCAATATACATGATATTATGGAACAAATTGTCATCGTGGACGGAACGTGATTTAACATTCATATTAATGAGTATGTATTTAAGAATGTCTTTTTGGTCGAGTAGTTGTTATCGCGATTGCTGAACAAGAGATTCTGGGTTCAATTCTTAGGTGGGCGAAAGTATTATTGTAAATTTCTAACCTGAAAATGCCATAAGTTTTTTTATATGAAAAGGCGTGACAAATGGACAAATGGAACACCTTATGGTCAGTGGTCATCACAGTTTGTGGACATTTGCAATATTAGAGGAATTATTTATGTGTTGCCTAACTTGTAGGAACATTTGAGTACTGGCGCGGAGTTTGGATTTATGCCCGTTGTATGGCTATATAGTCACCCGCAAGTCCGCAGGATATATGCATAGCATTACTAATTAATAGTTGGAGGTCATACTACCTTTCTCCGCCTAGCCTTTGGGGGAATATACGGGCGAGATGTTATGCTATGAAAAATACACGTACGGGGCGCTAGTAGGAAAAAAATGTATAAAAATGTGGCGTATGCTTAGAGAAGTTCGGTGCCAGCCAGCGGTGTGTTCGATGCCCTGGCAACCATCGCGTGCGCGGCGGGGGACATCTTTCTCGGTTTTTACTGCCGATCCCTTGGCTGCCTAAAGCCGGTCGATCAGTGTCACGTACGTATGTCATGCTCTGTTGTAACGTTTTATTTTCGTTGTGCTAGAGACGCTTCTAGAAAAATATTATCATATAATACGGATGGGAGTGGGGGGGAGGGGGGGGGACTTTAAGCTGAATAGAATATGACAGGTCATTGCGCTATACCCAGCAACGGAAAGGTACCGGAGGACAATGAATACAAAATTATATTCCTGGCATGACGATAAACAAACAATTATAGAATGTATTTGAGACAATATTGTCCAAAAATAAACTGATTGATGATAGCAATATTAAGGAAGGTCTAGACTTGTCTATGTATGTTGAACAAATACGCCAGATACTGGCTGAAGGGGGAGTCGGAAGTCACCGAAGCCGGTGCGCAAGTATGAAGAGAGTGATGAGTGTAGAAGAAGCGCGACAGGACTGTAAGGATAGATATAGGAGAGAGGAAGTTGATCTAATAACAATAGTCAATATCTATCCCAGCCGAGGCGAGGCACAAAGACAAAGCTACTGCTGATGTTTGAATAGATCGCGGCTGGTATTCCCGTAGACTGGCCACTACGCTTTTCAGACTCAATCACAAATTGTGTCAATAACGATTGTCTCATCATATAAAAACATATAATATCAGTAGGAAGGATACCTAAATGATGCACGAATAAAATACCGTTCTATACTATTTAATCGTCAATCAACGTTAATGCCTCAGGAACTAGAAACGTTGAAAAGAAACCAATTTTTTAATATTTTTTATGATTATTGAGAATTAATATCGACTGGTATAACTTGAAGTGGCAATGGGCGGGACCGACGCTTGAAAGACCAACGACCGATGGGGAAGGAAGGTCACATATTGGCGGTCACGTCATTGTAATAGGAGCATAGATCGCCCTCCTGCCAGGTGGTTTGATGACCTTAAGAAAACTGGATCCAGCTGTATTCCATACGCCCAGGATCTGGTGAAGTGGTATTATTAGGGAAGTCCCAGCAAATTTTAGCTACATGTGTTTTAATTTTTCTGCAAGTAGGTATAGTCGTATTTTAATAATGCAAAATTACTCACTCCTATGTGAGCACAATATGTTTAAAGCGGACTATATACATTTTGTTTTTATGTAATTCTTAATATATAAACATATCTATGTAAATACATATATCACATCTGTTATCCAAGCAAACGCCGGCTATAGACGTTATCAATACGAAGCCTTCCGCTCCTGTCAGAGTTGTATCTAAAAAACATCAACGCACGCGATACGAGAGACCATTTATATTTGAAAATTTGTAATTATCTTTAGCGCTTAATAATATAGAATTATCATGTACTAAATTTATTATGTTATTCTCATTTCCTATTCAATACTGGGACGTAAACCGTAACTGGTGAAATGTGGTTGTGTACTGCACTCTTCTGCCTACCTTTTCGAGGATTGCAGGCGTGATGTTACGTTTATACGTCATGTACGTTAAATTGATATTATGTTTTATTTATAGTTTTCTCATGAAAAAATATATTCCCTATATTAACTTTACTTAATGAAAATTAAAAAAAATATATTAGTTCTTCCAATTAGGTACTAACTTGATTGTATGTTGACACTAATTTTCCGATGGATTTTTAGATTACGCAGCAGTTTAAGGGATATACAACCCTACTTTCTTTACGAGAAGGACGAGAATTTGATCCCAGTTAAAATTAATACTAAATACACAGGGTATACTCAAATGTAACATTCAACCCTCATATTATACTAACATCGCTATATTTTTCAATTTGCCATGTCTATTGCTTAATATACACCGTTCGTGTATATATTTCCGCTATCATTTACGCGCTATTAATGCACATTATTTACGTTTTAACAATGCATATAAGACATTATTTTGTTTTTATTTTTAAAATAAATTGATAGAACACGAAATAGCATAGTAGGACTATTTAGGTTTAAAAACCTTTTTAAAATATCAATACTGTTATGATTGGTCACGCCAAGCTCCTTACGGGATAAGCAGAGAACTTCAAGTGACAAATATTTCTACCCTTGCACACCTGACCTGATTCTTATACATTTATACATAGCTTTAATCGTGTACATTCGCTAAGGAATGTCCGAAGAAAGTGTGTTAAAGGCGTTAAACGGTTCTATATTTAAAACCTTAGTATCGAGTGTTCCCAATAGTTCTGGCAATGAGACGCTGAAGGTCGATGGTAATTATTTACGGCCAAGCACATTCTACCGCTTAATATGAAAATTGAAACGGATTTTCTATTACGGTTTACGCTTGAAATCTTTCAATATTTATAGAAAAATGCATTTTTGTGTTTATATTGAATAGTAATGAGACTTATAATGTCTTGAGACAACTCCCTAGTATAGGCCCGAATCAATCATTCTGTAATATATATAATAAGCAGAGAACACAGGCGTTTTATAAATAATTTTTTAAATAAGTATTAACGTACATACATAGTATTACACCTACAATAAAACAAATACTCGTGCTCATTGCAGAAACATTTGTTCTGGGTAGGAATCGAATATACAATACCCAGCTTTAGTAGTCAGGGTCATTGACCACTGGGCTAACAAGTCAGTCACTTTTTCTTTGTCTCAATCTGTCTATCTTACATTGGTCTATCTTAGATTGGTCGTGTTCTCTGGAGGTCCTGGGTTCAAATTCCGGGTCGGGCACTATCAGATTTTTCTAATTTAGATATCCTAGTAGTGGCTCGGAGTCTGTATTTGTGCCCGGTGAAGGTACTAAGGGCAATAGGCTCACCACCTATTCCATGGTAGAACGTAAACGTAACTGGTGAAACGTGGGCGTGTACTACACTCCCCTGCATATCTCTTCGGGGATTACTGCATAATATTATGTTTTATTTAATATCGGCTACGAAATCCGATCTGGAACACGTGTTACGTAATTAAATCCTAATACATACTTCGTTCAGGTCAATATTAATTCGGCCGAAGTAAACTTAGGTCAATACAAGAGTGAAAACAAGGTGAACCCTAAGTTACATCTCGCTTACAATCAGGTAATTTTTAAAGGTACCGCCTTTTGTATACTTAAATGTTAAATACTATATGCTTGTATATATAATTTCCTATTGGTGTACAAATAAAGAGAATAAATAAACAAATAAATAAATACGTTGCATTTAACTCCTTGGTATAGATTTTGATCCTAAATTGTTCTAAAATCCTAAAATCACCGTTGTGCTGAGATTTGAAAATGAATGGCTAAATATTGTGACTAAGATTTCAAGATACGTATCTCCATAGTTAACTGCTTTGCTCAAATATTAATATAATCTATTATAAAGAATAGAAATAAATAACTTTGCGAATTAAGTAAGGGAACAGTTTTCGTGTAAAACATATAAAGTTTATTGATTTACTTTTCTCATCAAATGTACACTCACGTAATGTAATTATTACAGAAACAAACCTTATATACCAATTAAGTTTAATCGCTATAAAATATTGAAACACTGTGATGGAAAACGTACAGAAGTATTATACGACAAAGAATTTCTCAGTAAGTGTAATAACTGTATTGAATCTCGTAATTTTCACGGAAACCGCAGACAATAGAATTTGTCAATATAATTTGTGTTTGTTTTGCGCGCTCTTCCAAACTAAACGGCCGGATACCGATATTAAAATAACGTACATTCGCGTAACTTACGTTGGCTATTTAGATTTGTTTAAACCTACACCGGTACGTAAGCGTTCATATAGTACAATTTTTTAATAATAACAATACTATACAGAAAAATTCTCAAGGATAGTTCGTATTGTTGGTGTTTGATCTCGAAATCATTTACCAAAGTAAAACAATTAGCTAGTCATTGTTATAACATCACGCTTGGTCCCATGTGGATCAGGCAGAGAGCGCTGAGTGTGAAATATCCCAATCGTTGCTGACCTAATGTGCATGTTCTACTTGCATGTGCATAAGCATAAGCAAGCATAATTATTCATTTTAGTCGATAACGACTAAAATGAATAATTAGACAATTATTGATGATAATGTGTTAAACATGACATGATTCGGAGTTGTGAGAAAAAATGCCTTAAATGTAGTTCAAGTAACAAGTCATTGATATATTTCATTAATGAATTATGTATATACTTCAATGTAGTTTTATATCTTGTAAAAAATATTTCGAATTATCAATTTGATTGATGCTTCTTGTGAAGGTGCACATCTACATTTAATTAAATATTTTTTATCACCACGAGATCATTTTTTTATAAAAATGTACAGCGTCACGTTTTTGAAATAGAAGTCGAAATATTTTTTCTCTAGAAATATACGGTACCAGCATCGTTACGAAAACCAGTTTTTTAATTATCTTTAAAACATTAATATGTACTTAAATTACAGAAACATGAAAAGTGTAAGCTTAATTATAATTTTTTTTATTCTTGTATAGCTACCATTGCAATACTTTCTTGATAAAAACAAATATGGTTTCATCCGCATGATAAAACTTAACTCCGCAGTCTGCTCCGTTTTGTCGATGTAAGTTTGAAACAAAAATAATTTAACGGTACTTAGATATTGTACTAACGATAATGCTAACTGAATTTTACTATAACTCAACAGTTTTAATGTATCTATTTTAAACACTAAGTGGAATAACATGTTTGGAGCAGCATGGAATTTTGTTCATTTTGCAAATTCACGAGAAATAGTGATTCCATGGTCTTTATATTGTTGATTACATGTATGCTTTTTTAGCCTTCTGTTCGTAAGCTTTAGGTTAAGCTTTACATCAATAATGTATAGCGTAAACAAGTTCAAAACAAGAACGAAAGAAGTGCGCTGAGAAAAAATCATATGACCAATAAATGATGAAAAGCATCAGTGAGCATTGAAAAGGATATATAAACACATAACAAACGAATCGTTAATAGTGTCGCGTACTCCGCGGATGGGGTCTATGCCCCGCGACCACGTGCAAATAGCCGGCGCACCCATTAACGGTATCCGAAGTTCATAATTTCACTTTTCTACAGCCAAGTACAAATACAATCACTGGCTGCTATGTTTGAGAGCCGTGAGAGAGTGATGTCTCTATAGGGGTTATCATTATTATACCGTTATGCCAGGTTCGAAACATGGTAGACAGAGTGTGCCAAACATATCCGCCCTCGTACACCTGACGTATTTACGATACATCATTTTGATTGTATCATCAGCACAGGCTTTTGTCTGTGTAGGCAGAGAGCACAGAATGTCAAATATGTCTATCCTGTCTGACCTCATTTGTTTTTTCTATGTTCTTCACTCTCTCTGTATTGAGAGCTTTGACTGTTGATGTGATGATTTTGCTGTTAATAGGTATGTATATATTGCACAGGAGAAGTAGGTACTAAAGAGTTATTCAAAATATTTGAAGGCACTAATGAAAATATTTCAAGCGATTTAAGCGTGTCGGGAATTTACTAAGTATTTCGATACAGGATAGCGGTTTTATTAATTCCTAATATTTATGTGGTTATGTGAGGAAATTTGTTAACAAAATATTTTTTCATTTATTTATTTTGTCACAAAATTTAATTTGATTTTATTGTATATTATTATTTATATTGTACGATAATCTGCATTTACATTGTGAAATGATTAGCTAAAAATGAAGTTTAGACTGTTTCTCATTTCTGAATGCCACACTTTAAAAAATCAAAAACCGTAATAGATATAAACAAACGTAATCAGCATAACATACGGAAGTATATCTGTTTTTTTTACAAATTATTGTATAAAAAATTGCAACGTGCGTTAATTTGTTCAAAACGATACTTGTACATGATTTTTAATTTTATTTCAGCTTATTAACGTAACTCTGCGCGCATCGAGATAGGGACATTATTACCAACTTTGCCGTGTAATCTCTGTGAACGGAATTTGTATCTCGCAAGATAAATATTTTAAAGCACCATGTTGGCACAAGTATGTAATCTGGAAAACAATTCGATCTCGATAATCTCTCGCCTCGGCACGCGGAGGTATGGCCACGCTGCGCTTAGAATAGGTGAGTGCAAATAGAGCCTATTATAAAGAAGTAGGGACACAGCAGTGCGGCAGCACTGAGATTTATTTGGTTTTTGTTAGTTTCAATCGATCATTGACCAATGTCGATATTTGTATTTGAAAAACGAACACATGAAGTTCCGGGGAGCCAAGAATAGAAACGTGGCGTTATTGTACTATATCGTACGACACTCAAGCTTCGCCGAGATAAGATGTTACGTTTATTTTATACCTTTTTCCACGAAATATTTGATTTCAATAAAATAAGAATGACTTGTTGTAACGGTACAAAATAAAAATAGTCATAATTCTTAGGTTTTACGCAATTGATATACATATCTACAGTACACGTAACTAAATGTGTAAAAGCGCCTTTAGCAGAGCAGTCACTCAGCGTAATGCAATAAGTGAAGCGCCGGATCCGTTTGAGATGTCATGGCGCAATTAAACATAATTAGTTGTACGATTTGCCGACTTCGAGTTTCACGTGCCGTACGTTTTTACAATATGAAGGGCTTGAAAATGATTTTCATTTATTGAAATTTTTATATAAGTATTGACTGCCTCGTTGGTCGAGTTGGTTGCAAGTGC
>DWFO01006024.1:0-10149 GCA_018246595.1 Mimoniades nurscia nurscia
ACTGGTGAAACGTGGGAATGTTCTACATTCCTCTGCCTACCTCTTCGGGGATTACAGGCGTGAAGTTACTTTATACCAAAATAAATTTTTTTACTATTTTTGTCTGTCTGTTTGTTCCGGCTAATCTCTGGACTGTTGGATCGATTTTGACGGGACTTTCACTGGCAGATAGATGATGTAATAAGGAATAAATTAGGCTACTTGAATTTTAGAATACCACGCGGACGATGTCGCGAGCATAGCTAGTGTCAACTATGAATGAATGTGTTTACAAATTATAAACCATTTATTCGCAACATGTCGGAGGTATGATTGGTGGGAAACGACTTTGGAGATCTCACGAGTTATTTACAGAGTTCCATTCGGAAAACATTTATGCATTACACGCACAAGCTATAAATTATTATAACATTAACGGGTTAACTGCATTATGAGTGAAATATTGTAAGCGGAAATTAATTGCCTACAATAAATTAGTTTCAAATCTTCTGAGGGTTCAGTTAACGAGCAGAATATGAATTTCAATAGAGTCTTTCGTTGTAAGGAACGTATGCAGAACCGTTTAGTTTTAAAATCGAAAACTGTGAAAGCACAGATGTCAGCAATTAAACAACAATTCATACGTAAATTAGATTAATCAATAATATTGTTAAAACTCCTATACCTAAATAAATAAGAGAAATCACGCTTTATTTCATGATATTTTTTTTAAATAATACTACCCCTTACTGTAATATGAAAATGACAAGTATAATTTTTAAGATAACTATCAGCGATAATTCAAAGTTTAAACCCATTGAACTACGGTTAACGTTAAAACTTGTCGTGCCTATTCTGTGCCGTATTGTATAGTAGGTACAGCTATAGATATAATAATACATTAATAGATTGGGCACATTGTCTGTCCAGTTACTGGATTAATTGCAATGGAAATAATTTTTAATTACTGTACAACATCGAGTAGGTACATTAGCAAAAACCAGATAAAAAAAACAAACTTCAATCAAAGTCCACTGACTGACAACAAAATAAAATCTTTCTTTCTAGTGTTGCCAAATGTTTTGAAAAATATTTACACACATATGTTTAACGCATTGGAATGTGAGTGAAATAGAGATAATACAACAACAACAACAACAAAAACATGTTTGAAGCGCACAATAAACGACAGTCTCACCTGATGCACTGTATAAGGCTCATCCTGGCGACGGTACGGGCGTGACCGGCGCGCGCGCACTGCTGCACCTGGTAATTGTACGACATGAGCATGCGATCTGCGTTCTTGCTGTATGCGAACATCGCGCCCATCGTACGTCTGTAGCCCCATTTGGCCTCCTGTATCACATGGCCGATTAATATCGTTATGTTACCGTTCCATATGCTCACAAACTCGACAAATAACACGACCATTAAACTTCGTTGAAATTTTCATTTTCTAAGTAATTGACTTGTTATATTCAATTTTTTTTATCTATCAAACAAATCCATGTCAAGCGTATTGCTTTAACGATCGTACCATTTGACGCGCCAGTGCAGCAGATGGAACAGTACCATAGGAATTTTACAAAATAATTTGTTAATCATTTATATATATTGTGTATAAGTCTATGTTAATATATATGTACTGTAGATAACTTATGTATAAACAGTAAATATAACACTTTTTCATTCAAATAAAATTTAATTTTATAAAATATTTAAGGCACTTAAATCTATGTGTTAAGTGGAAAGAAAACAATTATAACAAACATACATATTAATATTACTACACCACTTGCAACATTTCCAACAATATTTGACAATACTGGTTAGTTTAACTGTAATTCTAAATAATGTAATTTCATTCTTGGCGATATACACTCTCATATATATGTATCGTAATTAAATAAATGGTAATGGTACATATCGTCTATTTACCTCAGTAATTTACACATACTCCACTGTGTTTAATTCGCTAAGTAATTTAATAAATTACATCAAACTGAGTACCTATATTCAGATTCGTAAGACGCAGTCATGTATGTATGTATATGAATTGACCACGCTTTTAAGCCCTGGGCGTTGTTATGTCATCATTACCAATAAATAACACTGTAGAAAACTTGATCGTATTGTTTTGTTTCAAACTCGCTTCTTATAACGGTTCCGTCCCATATGTGGTCGGCATTCGTGATTATTGGTGTACGACCGAAATACAATGTTTAGTCAAAACTGTACCCTTCCTTCATAGCATACGATTCAATCAGATTCAATGATACACTTCAATTTGCTTCATCTAAAAATGAGTTTAATTTTGATGCCTGTGTAAGGTATTAAAGAATAAAATAATATGGCCTAATAATGACCTTCGAGTGAGTCCTGTATTATTGTTTGCTGAAACTCAAGCAATAATTTGTGCCCACACCAGAAACTTGAATGAACATGAATGAATGCCTATGTTCTATAACGCCCAAGTGTTACAAAGTAAAACAGAACACTGTTAAACAAGATATAACAACACGTATTCTTTGATGGGACGCATGAAAATATTGAAATTTTCGTCCTTGAATATAGCGAGATCAATCAAAAATTATAGGCAAGTGGGCAGAATTGTTGAAGCATATCAGTGCAAAGCCTCTGATGAGTTGTAAACCACTTGTGTTAAACCGGCAGTGTTTAAAAAACGTTCCAGGTGTAAGTTTCCATTGAAAGCTTGGAGTCAAGCCTTGTGTCCGGTGTATTGCGTTAGGCTCACTGCCTATTCCACGATGACGCCTATAACACAACAGATGAAACCTGGCAATGTACTGCACTCCATGTCGCGGAAATACAGGCTTCGAAATGTTTAAAAATTGTGAGACTTGTTGATGTTTTAAATTACTTTTTCCCGTATAATACATGTTGCTTTAAATGCATAGCACGTTGCAATTATTACAGCCGAGTCCGAGTCCCCCGTCACGCCGGCCACATGTGGCTTCGAGCGCTGCGCGTACAACTAATAGCGGATTACAGTTTATTGACACGATAAGCCAGCCTTAACTTTAAAGGGATCTTGTCATAAGACTGATAACGATATTATTCCACAAATTTGAATGGAGATTTATTGTTCAATCATAAATATTTAGTGTTTATAAATAGTTCATATCAGTGTGCTCAAAGTAATATTATAAGTATTCTAAATTCTAAGCTCCAAGAGAACCAGACCAGACCAATAAAGTAAGATAAGCGGAACTTAAACTAACGCAAAGCCTGTTACATTCCAGTATCCGGACTGTTTTCATTATCTTCCAGTCTTAAATGTGCCACAGGAAGATACGCGTTAAGAAACGAGGTAGTCCAATGTATTCCTCAAATGTGACAACGGTCACTCTCGGATCTAATTTTAGTTCCGTATCAGTCTCAGGTCAGCCTAGCTCGTAAAAGACCAATTATTATGAGTTCACGTAAAAAAATATTATTATTATTCAAATTTGTTACACATAGCACCAAGGTCCACACAATCGAGCGATGTTTGACTATTACCTCGTCCTTACTCCACGTACAGGAGCTAATGAAAGCTGCTAATCGTGTTTAAAATTAAAATGCTATTTTTATGTGTTAATATTCGACACGAGTCGGTCTTGAGGACTTCACCTTATATGTATAACTATGATGTTTACGTCATTGTAGGTCAGACGGCGAACGAATATCGAAGATTGAGTTAAATGTATTATTTCTTTGGATATACGATGCATGTGTGAACAGAGTGATGAACAAATAATCACTGCAAGGCTGTAGGGATATATGTACATAGATATTTAACACTCGGTAATTATTTGGTTGTATGTATTTGATTAATGTATTTTATATGTAATTTGAATCAGTTATTTCACTGTTGGAATAATACATATATGTATGAGTGGCAGTACTACGAATACGATAAACGAGGCAGTCAATACACCTTTTTAATATATAAGATTACATAGCTAGTCGAATTGATATTAAATTGCGTTACTACAAGGGATAAAATTAAATGTTTCATGTCAAATTTCTTGACGACATATGACTGGCTATGTATATTTTTATGTACCACTGCACATGGAACGCATGCTAACAACACGCGTCCCCAACGCGAATCGTATCCGACCATGAATACTACAAAAATAATAAAACATTACAAATTGCAGCTACACTCAATTATAAATACAGCCGCGGTGACGAACACATCATAATTGTATTACTCGTACACATGTATGTATGTATATAGCTCCAATCAAAACAACGGAAAACTACCGCACTGCTTTCGCGACGCTGCCGAGATGGAACGGATGATAACAATCAACTTTTCTCTTGCGGAATGATTCACACATCGTGCGATAAACGATGCTAAAAATAGACGTAACTCGGTTTCGAATAGGATGGATCCGAGAATGGTGACAGTTAATTTAATATACGCCTAATAATACGCTAGTGCACATTAATGAGATTTGATAATATGAACACTCGATGTAGTAGATAGAGTAAACAATGCTAAATGATTCATTATGGCGTCTATTTTGGATGGTACAATAAAAATATCACCACCTATTCTATTGTGAGATGTATAATATAATTGTTGAACGATGGGATCACACTATACTCCTCTGCCTATCTCTATGGAAAAATACAGGCGCGATCTTATCTTATGCTATAATAAAAATAAATTGAATTCCAAGGAGTACGGTCTGATGTTTCGCCGTTGAAAATGACAGTTTGATAGATGTAACCATGTAGTTTGGAAAATTCTGAATCGATTAGTAAAACACATTATTTTCCACGCTATTATACGAAAAATAGAGAGAATAAAAGTTTCCATACAATTTTTCAAGAGTCCATAAAAACATCGATGAAGCCGACATACAAAATTAGCGTATCCGTGCAAAATGTAACTAAAAATGGTACATGTACATTGCGGGCTTCTATACGAGATCGAGTTGGATAGATCCAATAGCAATGTATTATATGCATACTAATATACAAGCAAACATACGAACGTGACCATACAATGTACTGGTTGCAGTTCATTCTCATTACTATACTTAGGACTAAGTAATTCCTACTGACAATAAGATACATTATTGTGTGCAAATTTTCAAGGATGAACGTAGGTACCGTACATAAGTAATATTTTGTGTACTTTGTTAGTTGCTTTGTTATTACGTAACATCACGCCTGTAAGCCCCGAAGAGGTAGGCAGAGAAATGTAGAACACTCCCACGTTTCGCTAGTTACGTTTACGTCCCAATAATGGAATAGATGGTGAGCCTATTGCCATACACTGAGCATATATCCGGACCCCGAGCGACTACTGGAAAATCTAATTTAGGAAAATTTAGTAGTGCATGACCCGGGAATTGAACTTAGGACCTCGGAATCGGCAGTCGCACTTGCAACCGACACGAGCAACGAGGCAGTCATATTTTGTTATGTCATATAATAATAATAATAATATAATTTATTCTAAAATAATCATGAAATATTAAAAGGAGTTAATTCATTTCAAGTCCACTTGGCGACGATACGATAACATTCGTAATAATAATAATAAGAACTCAACGAGCTACACGTGTGTTCTTTCATTCACGTGCTCACATCAATTTCTGTCTGTCATTATTGTCGTATAATTGCATCATATCGAATTATAAGAAACTTATAATAAAACAATAACAGTAACAATTTACGTCAATGCGATCTTATCTTGCAAATAAGTTACTTAAACATAAACCGTAGGTAATCGCGTTCTACTGGGACATGAGAATTTCAATTATTTATCTTACTTGTATATTAAAACGTTCCGTGTCACGTCTATTTTTGAAGATTTTCCATTCGGGCCGCGTGGGGCGTATACAAGTCGTTTAGATGTTGTGAAGTTGTCTATATTTGACTATACAATAACTGTACAAACAATTTTTTGGTTTTTCAATGACCATTGTAAATGGCCTGAACGGAGAGTGCCGCGGGGGTCGTTTACGCCCCCCACCGGGCATGGAACGTGTTAATAATGAGGCTAAGTTTCAAATTTGTGTGACAGTCAAAATACTGACTGAATAAATTATGTAGCGTAGGACGCTCTAAAGATACGTAAATCGAGTGGCGATATAGGTATACAAAATGGCTTGCAGTGGTCGGAAAAGAAAAGCAGAATATCGAGCTCAGTGGCGTGCTATTGGAATCCCACGACCAGCAGTGGCCCAGAGCACGCTGATGATGATAATGATAAAGAAGAACCTGTAAATATTCTCCATAATAGTTTTTCCGTGAAAAGATTCACTAGGACCAATCACAATAGACAACAGCGATACAATAAGTGTATATTTGTATCGCGAAAACAATATGGCAGCAAGGGAACAAAAACGTCCGGGCGGCACTTATCACCGATCAAAGAAAATATGTTGTGGCGCTTCTATTTATAGAGTTGTAGCGCTCGGCTTCGATAGCTGAACGACATTGGCCAAGGTCGGTGGCCAGCGCTAATTGTGCGATTGCACTTAACGAGGCTCGCGGTAGCCCACCGCGCCTCGCCACGTAAACAACAGTCGCTCATTGTTCGAACACGCAACGGCAATCATTGTTATAACAATTTGTCGTAAATACATAATTCATAATGACGTAAACTTTTCATAATACTTTGATGGCGTTCACGTGACATATGAGCGGTGCGACATTACACCAGCACACACACGGATGTTCTGAACTTAGTGCAGCAAGCGACCACGTCTAGACTGACAGAGACCATAAAATATAGATATGCTTGTTGTTAACATACATTATATGGACATTCAACGACATTAATACAAAAGCACTTTCAGGTTATAAGTTTGTTTTATTAAAATGCAACTACTTCAACATTCATGATAATTGAACTATTTGTTTAAGATGTATAGTTAATAATAAACAACAATATATACACTTTTTTCATTATTATTCCATATTTAGAGAAGAACGGCAAAGTATAGATTTTTTGAGTATTGGATTATAACAGAAGGAATTAAATGGAGAAAAAAGTCATGAAAATCACTTGACTGTCCGAATATTTCTTAAATTAAAAGATACAATTTACAAAGCCGCAACTGGCCACATACGGATCTGGGCGCTGACCCTCAAAAAGGACGACTTAAAGCAACTGTATACAACCGTAGTGCGAATTTTAAGAGAGACCAGACAGACGCATGGAATAATGAGAATTTGTTAAAATATGTCAAAGGAAAATAGAAGGTAGGTCAACTCATGAAGAAAAAATCATTGACTTGATTCAAAAGCATCATGACGAATTCCGATAACATACGACGATAACATACGACAAAAAGTTTGATGAACCTGAATGTAATAGGTTAAGAATGGTGATGAAGAGAAATGAAAATATAATGTGAATAAGAGAATAAGTTAATATGTAACACACAAATCAAGTGGGAAACAACCTAGGACAATTTTATTATGAGTTAACTAGGTACAACTAAGAATTTCTATATTACGTAACGTTACAACAATTCATTGTTATTCTCAATTTAATGCTAAATCAGAGCTGATACTGTTATAAGTTACATTAAATTTTAAAATATTCATCATCAATTTTAACCATCAATTATTTCATAACAATTACATGTAAACTATTGCATAACAATGGAGGAACTTTCAACAACAAATTTACAGTTAGCGTTAACGCATAATGGCATTTATTTAGGCAATTTACATAGATAATCCAACACTCCAACATAATGGAACAAATTAGTGCTAAGCCCTTAAAAGTCCAATATTTCGTCACTGTTGATTGTATCTGCTGCACGGTACGATAACAAAAATATCGTTATTCTAGAACTATTGTAAATAAAATTAAGACAATGCTCCACTGATATTATGGCAAAAACAAAATCATCTTAAATCAACTAAGACAACTTAACACCTTTGAAAAAGTTGTAAATTATATTGTTTCTTCTTGCTGTGGTTCGACGACTACTGCCATTTTTTAAATATTACGCAATCTTCTAATTGTAATATTTACAGTATTGCCACAGTCAAATGATACTAAACTCATGACTTTAATTACAGTGTTTCTACCATTTTTTACATTTCTAATGAGCTTCACAAACCTGACGTGATGCAAACGTTTCAGAAACATTTGCCTTACCTAGTTTGAGCTATTCATAGCACTCATTTCCGCACTAATAAGTAACATTAAACTACCTTCGTTTGAACGAAACCGACACTACTGCTTTGCCTTTGTTGTTGTTTCTTAATACGCCCTTTACTGATATTTATGAAGGAATGATGATGATGATGATGAACCAGTACCTTTCTAGTTGTCGACATGATTTTTTAAGGTTCATTAGTTTTCCTTTGGAGTTTGAAGCGACTTCACAATCAGGAAAATTGCGATTTAATGACAAGGTACAGAAGAATCAACATGCTAATAACATTTGGTCGACATTTGAAATCGCTGAAAACACTTGACCATCTCATTAGTGCTTCTAAAGCCTGCATATCCCTAGATGTATACATACTATTATGAAGTCTTTCGCGCTGTTAACAGCCCCAAATGCCGATGCTTCAACAAATATTATATTAGCTTGATTGACAGCGACGCGACAATAAAATGATAAA
Source organism: Mimoniades nurscia nurscia (assembly GCA_018246595.1). Classification (NCBI taxonomy): domain Eukaryota; kingdom Metazoa; phylum Arthropoda; class Insecta; order Lepidoptera; family Hesperiidae; genus Mimoniades; species Mimoniades nurscia. The sequence goes on from DWFO01006024.1 coordinate 8,596, forward strand.
TGTGGCTATGGAAGCATTTTACGATTTTAATACGTAATAAACTGAGATAAGATCCGCTGATAAGATTATGAGAAATGTCATAAAACTGAATTAAGATAAACTCATGGAGGGATCCCTGCGTAGACTTGTACGTAGCATTGGGAAAATGCAAACAAGACAACAATTGGTAAAAAATAAATGATCTCTCGACCATTACTTTTAACAGTTATATTATAATTTTATTTGAAGCTATTTTAATACATATAAGTAAGTTTTAATACAATATGAAACTAAATGTTGCAATAAACGTTTACTTAACGTGCACTTTCGCTTATCGAATCTTCTATTTCCTTGAAAAATATACATAATCACGTCTTTTAATCTCACATCGCCTGAACGAATGAAATTGAATGCATCGTATTCCATTTTTGAAAACCAAAACTAAATCCGTACGTTACTTATACGTGATGCGTTGTGGCCAACTTGATTAAATAATTAATTGAACTAATATAAATTTGTTTGTGTGCACGCGTGAATAGTTTTTTTAGAAGTCACCTGTTATTAAACATTACAACTTTAACGTAGATAATAAGGTAGATTCAGACTGCGGATCGCGGCACCGTACCGCGTGCGACACAGTCGTTCAAATTTTATGTCGTTGGATGATATCGATTGACCTCATTTACCAAGGCACGGTTAAATGCAGAGTGGAAGCTATCAGTGATATTTTAGCTATTTAGTTATTAGTTTCTGCTATGAATACTATTGGTTAAAGGAGTGATAACTATTCCTGCTATTTATAAGCAAATATTACAAAAATTTTACATTAATTAACCAAGGTGAGGCAATGGCCTCACCATGATTTATTCAATCCCGATACTACACTCCTGCAACTCTTGTAATACAAAATTGCTTGAATATTTCTTAAGTAAGTAATATTAGATCTCATTCTCTATTGATTCTCTATTATTCAAAATCTTAGATATTAGTAAAAAGAAAAAACAACGAACAACAAGATATACAAGTAAGCTAATTTTCTCTTCAGATAATCAAGTCGCAGCTGTGAGCATTTCGGCATACTTGCCTTTGATCCGTGCCAATTCTGTCGATATTCGAATAGTGGACACTTTTTACATTATAACGTAATGATAAAAATAGATTTCCGATAATGTGTAGATCCAAGTTTAATCACATTTGTGTAAGTGGTGTGTCTCATTAGCTATGGGCACGGTCTCGACGCTTTATACGACTTCAATTTCGATCACTTCATCCATTGAAAGTATAAAGGTCAGCATAGTCAATGACAAAATAAAAATACCACAAACATACATCTACAGTTCTCCAACTGAAGTCTGTCGACGCCCAATGCTGTCGATTTTCAACGGTCTTTTCAAAGGCTTTGAACATTTACAAGTTGCATACAAATTATAATATACTAGCGACCCGCCCCGGCTTCGCACGGATGCCATGCTGATACTAAATACACTGCAGAAAAACTGTGAACGTTGTAGGTACATAAAAACATAGCGGCCCGCTCTGGCTTCGCTCGGGTATAACATAGCCTATGTCACTCAC
>DWFO01006025.1:0-10148 GCA_018246595.1 Mimoniades nurscia nurscia
AGGAATGCAGAACACCCCCACGTTTCACCGGTTACGTTTACGTCCCACTATGGAATAGGTGGTGAGCCTATTGCCATACATCGGGCATGAAGGTAAGTTTACACTAGAAAATCATTATTTCAAGTGAATAGCGTATTCATATTCGGCCAGCGCAGCGTGTCGGATAACGCCGTTAACGCATATCAATATGAACGTACTTATTAGATGAACCAAAAAAATACGGTCTCATAGGGAAGGCACACAACACCGGGTGTCAAGTACCTCTGTCGTTGCAGACTTCACCTGCTCATTTAGCATTTCAGTTTTAGTACGGATTTAGCAAACTTCAGCTACCTTAGAAATCATTATGTTATTCAGGTTTCCTTAAGTATTGGTTAATTTAATTATTGAAAAGTGAACTTTTCAAGTATCTAACGAGCTTCATTTTATCGTTATAGGTATTATAAATTATTTATATTATTCATACTTATTTATGTTACTTACTTAAGTTAATTAACTTTATCGTTATAGATTCATGCACATATATGAGAGATTTCTATGAATCGTGTAACAAAAAATGTAGGTAAAGAATAGTAGCCAATATTCACCATTATCTTAGTGAATTTTCAATCGGCTTGGTTATGGTTGACGGGACACACGTTGCGGACGAGTAGCTGTACCTTACCGTAGGTACTGTATCTAGTATGAAATATGTTACGCTTGCAGACGGACGATCTCATTTAGCGGTGACCGTGTTTTTTGCTTTATAAATACTTACGTATTGCTCTGCATAACGTATTTCACGTGTTTCATGGTGCCCTAGAGTCGAAAGTAGACTTGCCACTTTCATAAGTAAGTGTAGTAAGTGGATTTGAGAGCGTGGCAACTGCCTTGGACGGATTCGCGTCAAAACCTTTTAGCGTGGTGCGGGAATTTTGATGACGTCGTAGCGTAGTGTCGCGTGTGCGACGCGCCGCGGGGCTGAGTAATGTTATAAATACAACCCGGGGTAGGTTAATCAGATCTTATTATAGACGCCTTGGTGCGTGCGGCAGTGTACGCGTTAGGATTGCCACCATATCAGTTGCAGAATTGAATCGAGTTAATTTTTCATTTTGGTAATCACCGATCAGTTGAGATGTGATGAAACAAAACATGGTTAACAGTACCGTAACATATTTATTTTTTTATCCATATTATAGTGTAAAATTTAGCCATTGAACACTTACACTTGATTTCTTATACATATTTGAATATGTATGTGGACGTACTTTATGTGTGTGTATTACATGTGTATGTACATTTATATGTGACTATGTACGCTTAATAATCGTGTCAATTTAATTGATAAATAATAGTATTATGATTTCGACAACCCTATTGTCACACAGTGGCCGAATGTTTATTCGGACTCGCGAAACGCAATCTCCACTGGGCTTTGTATGTGTCAGGCTGACGGGCGCAATACCCTGGGCGGTAAACATATTATATTATCTATAAGTACGTATGTATAATAAAACTGTAACTGATCTCTGTCTGTACATGGCTAATATATTTAAAAATACATAATGGGCGGCATTTATATATGCAAGAGTACATAAAACAATGTTTATTCATTTTGTATGTTTGTGCACGCTAATTTCAGAAACGGCTTATCCGATTTGAATGCAGTTATCAGGATTATATTGTGATGGGCTTCACTTATTATTTAGTTATTTATTCATTGAAATCGGTTAACAAATAAAGAAGTTATGTAAATTTATGTCAATCACGTAATATGTATCAAGAAAAATAGAGCTCAGAACAATTCATATCATCATATTAAATAGGGTTCAGCTTAAGCTGGAAGTGCGTCAGTTGAACGCGATGCAGCCCCGCGTGGGTAAGTATATAAACTACTGGACAGAATTTGATGTAACTTTAAAGGATTATAGGTTAAACATTAGTATATACATAGAGTACTTTTTATCGCAATCGAAATATACGCATACGAAGTCGCGGACACAGCTAGTATTTTATAGAAATATATGGATATAGGTAACTTTACACTCATGGTCATGCTATAGGATTGCTTTTGTCATGGCATCATTGACATTATTATCACGCGGAGATAAATAACGTAAATGACAAATTATTGAATTTCTCTAATATTTGTCTCGACGATGTCGAATCCCCGGTATCAACTTTACGGCAGATCGACATGATGGCCGACATGCCAAGTGGATCGTCACATGTTTTTGTATTCGCCCATTTTGCTTTGACTCTCCGTTTAGTCACTCATTCGAAATGAGAGAATCAAGTTCTCGCTGAACTACGTCAATATTGAAAAGATTTATGAACGATATGAAAAAAGCATTTTATATTTCTCTGAATAAACTAGTGTAATTTTAGATATAAATTATACATATATGTGATGTGGGATGAGGGTGATCTAAGCACGAATTGTGTATGAAATTTAACCAATTCTAGTCGTTTGTAAACAGGCTCATTTCGCGGCAAAACAATAAATATTCACAGTCATGCTGATTTCTTGCTTTTTGTTTTTTCGAAAATGCCAAGTGGTAATATCCTACAATTTTATTTATATCACTTCTGGTCAATACTGCTGTGTTGATTCAGCTGGCTGTACCAGTTTGGCTGTAAAATGAATTGTTGACTGTAACAAATGGTGAAGTTTTGTATTAAGCTGGAATCACATATAATTTATAACACAACGTGTTGAGGATGGTTGAAATTATTTCTTGAGTCTTTTATTTAGCGGTTCGCGAATTTGACTTCTGAGCTGGTGTTCATGGTTCGATTCCTAGTTTACTACCCGGGACAAATTTGTGTAATAAACACGAGCATTTATAAGTTCGTACGGCTACTTTATGAGCTGTACGGTTCTCGGAGCAGAGGCTCTTCCTAGTTGGGGATCAGATAGTTCATGTTAAAATAAAAAAAATAAAATAAAAAGAATATATGGCCACATAACATTGTTTCTATGTAGTATAGGTGTGAGACGTCGTGGATTTTCAATGAGCACCGTCAGCAAAAACGATGTGCAACTTTGCAACGATTAATAAATAGTATTTCAATAAACACATACGTGTATGTACGGTCGACAGCTAAGTAAACATTTCAATAAGCTATGCGTATATTTGTGTTACAGCCGACGTAAGTCCGTTTACATGTTTACCGCGCGACATGACGGCCGGCTTGTGTTAATACAATATATGTATGTAATTAAATGACTGTTCAAATACTTAAGACTTGTTTTTTTTTATCAAACGAAGATTTGCTACTGTAATGACTGTAATGATTTAGATTTTACTTTTGATATTCGCTTTCTTATTTGTGTCGTATATAGTTTGTGGAAAGAAATGTAAAAATATTTATTGTAGGTAGTTCTTAATTCAATTGCACTATGCAATTTCGTTATTGTATTTAAATTAATAGTGACAGTTATTTTTTTTAATTGTTTGGGTATACGTGCGTTGAGAAGAAGAAAAAAAATAGCACACCGAAATAAAAGAAAAACTTAACATCACACTTGTAATTTCTGATGAGATAGGCAAACGAGTGTAGTGCACTTCCTCGTTTCACTAGTTACGTTTACGTTCTACTATGTAATAGGAGGGGATGAGCCTATTGCCTGCCATACCCCGGGCACAAATTCAGATTCCGAGCCACTATTAGAAAATAGTGAACGATGAGACAGCGACGAGGACATAATCTATGCAGGAAGTAATTTTTTTTTTGATATATTAAAGTAAACTTTCAACCGGTTTTGTTTATGTGACATCACCATTACCATCAAACCTTTTGTGTTGAATCAAATTTGATTTGGGCAGATTGTCGTTTGTTTCTCTCTGACGTGTCATCTCGCAACAACCGACCGCCTGACTGAATGTGGCGCGTGTCTCGATACAGAGCGCAATAAAAGGAACGTGAGAAATGTCACAGTATTATGATAATACACTGACGTCGATAGCATATCTATTATTGTTTTAAAATTACTAAATATAAACGTAACCGGTGAAACGTGGGTGTGTTCTGCATTCCTCTGCCTACCTCTTCGGGGATTACAGGCGTGAAGTTACGAAAAAATTACTAAATCGACTCTTAGCGCCGCACGCAATAATAATAATTTAGCATATATTTGCGTCGTTGTATTTATCTGTATTACGAATATTTATATTATCCTTTTATGAATAATTACTGCTTCGTTGGTCGTGTTGGTTGCAAGTGCGACTCCTGACCGAGAAGTACTGGGCTCAAATGTTAGCGCATTCAATCCATTTCCAGTGCGGTTAAGTGGCAGAATACGTTTCATGGAGTGTTATAGACGCCCTTTGTTCTTTGCATTAGCATCAAAGATTAAATGAGAACATTGTAGTTATAGGCGGAGTTTACGTTTTTTATGTTCTCAGATGTATGACTACCCATCTACTTCGCATTCTGAATTATCTCGTATTGGAAACAGCGTGTTTATTAATAAATAAATAAATCTGTGCAGTCCTGTACGAGAAGTCTAAGTTACGAAATTAAAAGGATTCCTTACATTTAAAATAATAATTTCATTATGCACAGTGTAAGCAATGATTAGATTCCATAGCGAGATAAAGGAGCTTCCAGAAAAAAACAATTCGTGGGGAATTGTTTTTTTGTACTTAATTGTTATTAATGAAAGAAAAGCCTGGTAACTGTGTTCCCAATTAGATAATTAAATGTAGGTTTTAAGAACGGCATTTACGATTGAACACATAAGTACACACACACACACACACGCACGCACACACAAACACACACACACACACGTTTTTTGAAATAGGAATTTGGTTTTTAATTTGTATAAGTATGTGTGTTTGTGTGTGTAGTGTGTGTGTGTATGTTATAATGTACATACAGAAACACGTAGTCGTTTGAAAATGGAATTCGATTCGCATAATCCATCACGCATACAAATTGCCCCTAAGCAAAATGAACGAGCGACTGACTCACCGGTGTTTATAAATACGATTTTGTCATCTCTGGTGTCGTCATTATCCGTAGACATTTCGACGAGCCCCAGGTCTAGGTCGGCTCCCCGCAATCGGCCCTCACGGCGTAGTAGCAATTTGAGCTGGCAACTCATCACCTAGAAACTTGTTACGGTCGAATGTTCTGTACCAACGTTTTGCAACTTTTAACAAACATTTTAAACATATTTTTGCAAAATGCTAATGAAATTTTCATCGTACCCTACGTTTGATACATCTTATGTGACATGCCAGTGCATTGTCTGCGTAGAAAATCAATATTATCTTTTTTTCTACGGCTTTGTAATTACGGCTAACAAATTCGATCGTGTTATTGAAGTTGACTATTTTAATTCGTCGTGGGTACAGACATTGAAACAAAGACAACATTCCAAGTTGCTGTTTTGTAACAACAACTAACAAACAACTTTAGATCTTCACGAGATTGAATGCAAATGTCCATAGACAATGATAAATTAATTATAATTTGATTTCAATCTCGATACATGTTAGACTTATATAAACAAATCGTTTCTCGTAAATGCATAAATACATAATCGAAGACAAATCACAGAATTCAAATGTGGTTGTATGTAATGGCTGTACCATTATGTACATTGAATGGCAATTCTCGTGCACGCGATTCTTGGACGCCGCTTGTACATAATATATTCGAAGTACAATTTCATTCACTCGAAAATTATGTGCTGTATGCACATAATTTTCTTTGATAGTTACGAATGAACAAGCACGTCAGATCTGTAACGCATGCACGTCAGGGCTGTTAGAAAACAGTTCCAGTTCCTCTACCAATTTTAACTCAAACGGGTACAAGGTAATAGTTCGACGCGACCTTAATTCTGCCGATAACAGATGGCGCCACGTGTATTTCTGAATCACGTCATCGAATTCTTTAACACCTCACAAAAATACTCCACAACATAACTCAGTATAGGGCTGTCCATACTTTAGGCATAACAACATCTTGACATTTTCGTCTACGTATTTCTGAGCAGTTATGTTATACGCCATGCTTGTAAATATATGTCTTTGTACATGTGTATTGTGACAGCACCACTGTGCATTATTCGTTTTATCGCAGAGTTGATAATGTTGCTTGTAATTCTAGCTCATTAGTTACGGTTCACAGCAAACTCACAATGGTATTACTGTACAACAGCATTATTTTAACGTTACCATTTTACTATTCTCCAAGAATTTACTTATTCACTCTTTGTTTTGTCTTGACCAACTTATTATTACTTAGGAAATTACGATTATAGCGCTGGTAATTCGTGCTTCCTTGTCATTTCGAGGACTTTGTCGAATCGTTTGGGATCGCTTGATAATACTATACTAATTGCTTAGGTAATTGGGTCGTTTCAATTATCCTTGGTTCGATTCTTTGTTTTGTTGTTTTTTCATTGTAGCTGCTTTGTTAAGAAAAAATTAGTCAGTCGAATAGTTTTTGGTGCTCGATAAGAACATAGTTCGTTACAGACCTTTGCTTTCAAGCCTGATGATGTCATCGGCTTTCTGAAAAACAGTGTCGAAGCAGGAATAGTATAGAATAGGTTTAAATTCTAAATAAGTTTCGTTTCCACTATTTCCTCACTCGCAATACGTTGCGTGAAATGTGCTGAAAAATACATAAAGTAATAAGCCTGTAATAATTTTAGTTATTTTTTTATGACTTGTTTACTTATGATATTTATTTATTAATATTACTTGATTTTCATTTACTCCATTTGCACTACTATTGATTTATTATTGCTGCTGTATATTACTGCCTCCTGTTTTTTAAACTGTATTGTCCTAGTTATTCCAACTTCAAATCCTGATATTTGACAGTTGACAACCCTGGTATATATAGTATTGTTTTAAACATAGAGGTACATCATGGAAAAAAGTTAATGCAACTCGCGAAGAACAATTGCAAGGTGAAAACTTTAATGGAATAAAATTGACAAAGACATGATAACGCTATATTACATGTGGTTTTCTCATAATAACGATGAAATTTTTATCTTTCTGTTCTGATAACTTTCTTTTTCCCATAATAATAATTCTACACTTGGGGGTTTGAGATCGCAGAGCACGGCTTTATGAACCGCCTGTGCTACTGCTCATAGGCGGCTAGGATATTTAGCTGTGACTAGTCAGACCGCGCCATACCGCAATCTACCAGTGCCTGGTTAATTCGCCTTTTACGGCACCATGTGTCCCGATACTGGGTCTAGGAACGTATTCTTACTCCGCCCCGACACGGACAGGACGTCAAACGGCAAGACATACTGTAACATAAATGTCGAAACGAACATAAGTTCTCACGTGTACTTTCCGATTTAAGCTTGGACGCTGTATATATTGGCTGTAGTGATCATTTAAAAAGTAGATGAACTATTGGCTACTGGTTCAACGGAATACAGTGATGCTACTTGAGGCACAGAATCAAGAATTCGCTAGTTTTTATTCCAGTCATTAATGTTTAAAGATAACAGTAGCTGTATTTACAACGACGTAATATAATTCATGCTTCAACACTGAACTCTATTGTGTATTACGTTTGCTTTCTGTACATCTATTTACTGAACTTCACCGTTATCTAGATAACTTATCTAATTGATATCTTCAATCCCATCTTCACACCAAAAACGCGCTACATCCATTCGCATTAAGCATTGATTCAGCTTGCGTCCTAAACGATATCGGCGGCAAATTGATAACCTAGACCTTTATTGCACTTGAAACTTTCAATTCTTTTTTTATGATTGTTTTATTGTAGTATCGACTGCGTGCGCTACTCGTATTTGTTACAAGGCTGCTATGCCTATTAATCTCTCTTAGTAATTTGGGGAGTCTGGAGCTCTATCATGCAATTCTAATGTGTGTTGGTAGAAATCAAATTTATTCGGCAGCTAATCTGTGGAAACATTTTGAACCTGTAACCGTTCGCGACTGTTAACTAAAGTCACACATTTCTCATATGAATCCAACCGTAAAAGTTTATAGGAACTACGGAAACGGTTATATTGATTTATTACTACTTATGAAAATGTATAGTGTTAAATCAGTCCATGAGCTAATAGGATTGAGGTTACAGACGCGTGCGGTCTCGTGCGCAACTATGAAACCCGAGTACCGTTTGAAATGCTAGCGTTGCTAGTTATCTATCGTATCGGCAGCTGTATATACATATGTACATATGTTATTTATAACATACATATATACATATGTTATTTAATTTAAATTATAATACACAAATCTATATACGTGAATCATGATAGTTTTTGTTTTCAAATATTTTCGAAACATTATCTCTCTCTTATTATATCTTCTCTCAATAGTATGAACGTTCTCACATGCAATGTATGTAATTATTAATGCTAGTCTAGTAACGGAAATTTTATAACTATTGTTTTTTTTGTTTCAGGCGTTTTTGAGTCCGCGGCAGTGGTCAATAGCCGCTAACCATGTTGCGACCGGAATCACCTCTCGCTGATCACCGCAGCCTGCTGCCGCGTCGGCTGCTCCCGGCTAAAGCGCAGATTGCCCCCACCGAAAAGTGGAAGAACCGAAAATCTCTCGAATTAAATCCTTCCAACGATCATGCTCCTTACGATTACCCGAAATTGCTCATCTCCAAAACAACAGATTCCTTGAATACTGAATGCCCACGTAAAATCATAAATAAACAAGATTCCTCAGACAGCCTTAAGCGAGCACTCCTTACGAAAGATGATAAAAAGCCTGTGATAAAAGAGGTAGATAAAAAACCTCAAGTCGTCAAACAAGATTCTAGTGAGAGTTTAAAGAAAGCTTTGCTTTGTCGCCAAGATTCAAATGAAATCGCGAAAAGACGAGATTCTGATCCAAAATGGACACAGAGACAAGAGGAGACGAAGCGAAGCTTAGAAGTGAAAAGAGGAAGGGATAAAAAAGGGTTATTAGAAACTGATACAGATGATACTTGTAAGCGGATATATGAGAGGAGAACGGGATGTGCAAGACCGACTTTGCCGCCGGTGGCCGAAAAGGGAGTATCGCCTAAATCACCGAATGGAAGTCCTATTACTCCTGGCGTTGCATCCGTAGCCGAAGGGCTGGTCAGATGGGGTAGTGGCTTACTGTCGCCTAAAGAAGAGCCAAGGCTGAGGCCGGCAAGAAACTGGTACGGTTATGGCACCCTACCAACAGATAGTGATAAGGTATGTTTTCCGCTCTAAAATTAGCAGTCTTTTCATAGTGAATACAATCATACCATTATAAATGGACCTTATCTTAGTAATTACGAACTTACACCACTTATTTCCATGTGTCTAACTATATGATTACGTTTATATCCAAATGATTCAATAATCTATTTCTCATATTTTATTCTCTACCTATTTTTTGGTTGGTAATCTAAAGTGATGTAGTTCTAAATATGTCATAGTTTTATATTATTTCAGAATTACGATATTACCATTTAAAATCGTAGAATCACTTGTGCTGTTTTTTTACGTAGTTGAGAATCCCTTGTTATAATTTGATTTTTATTATATTTTATGATACTTTTATTATATTATGCAAATGTTAAAGGGTGATATATAAGAGAACCATTTTAATTAATATTGTGAAGAGGGTAAACACAATGATGTACAGCGCAATGCGTTTTGTCTGACATTGATTTAGGGATTTAACGGCATTTTAGACAAAACTACGTTTATACGTCTCCTAGCAATGTCATTTAAGTCGTTTGTGATGACGAAATTATGATATTTTTATTTATAAAGGTCTCATTATCTATTTACATTGACATAATTATCGTACGTTCTGTTGAAATTTTAGTATTTCGTCTATTTGTTCCCCTAACTAATCAATTATTTTTTATAAGAAAAACTGTTATCCTCGGGGTTTTGTATTCCCGTCGTTTCGGTGCACATACTGAATAACAATTTGTTCCCGGCTGATGGCCTTATTCTAATCTCTCACTTTATGGATAACCTTTCAATCCGAATTAAGGAAATGGAATTTTCTTTATTGTTGTCATGTATTCCTTGTGTGTGTTCCATTTGACTGCCTCGTTGGTCGTGTTGGTTGCAAGTGCGAATGCCGAACGGGAGGTCCTGGGTTCGATTCCCAGGTCGAGCACTACTATAAATTTTCTAATTTAGATTTTCTAGTAGT
>DWFO01006026.1:0-10148 GCA_018246595.1 Mimoniades nurscia nurscia
AAACTAATCGGACGAAATAATTATGGGAATTTTTAAAGCTAGTGCCACGAAACGTGCTACTCGCCAGAAATCCATCGAGGTACTGAATTAAAATCTAGCAAAACGCGAACCGCAGTGCGTTATGGCACGCGTTTTTAGCTATTTGTAAACCGCTTGCGTTTAACCGCAGTGCGTTCTCAGCCTAAGCATGGCAGCATCGACGACAAAACCAGGTGCAAAAAGAAGAATCATTCCGTCTCTGTCAAGCACTAGAACAGAGAACAGTACACCCGTGCCCGACAGAGGCAGATTATTATTTTGACATCTCTCCTTCAAAACTCAATTTGAACAAGTGAATAGAGCAAGTTTCAACCATGCCAACTTTTTTACTATTAAATTAAAGTTAAATTATCTAATCATATTACGAAAATTAAATCATATTGTGCATTAATAAATCCCATGCTACTTGAGCTAATCGAGATGAGATAATGAAAATCTATATCGTTATTTCAATAGCAAGACAAATAGACACGAAGAGCAGTGGTGGAGTGGACGCGGGCGAGGAGTGTGGAGAAGGGCGAAATCATCAAACGAAACAATAATTAACGTGATATTAATGCCATGAATTTTGTCTCTGGGGCAAACAACATGGATTTAAAAACAAACTTTCGATAATTATCTAAATTTCCTCGAGCACGGAGTAGACATTATTACATTATAATACATGTATAAATCATAATTTAACCACATCAAATATATATAACGTTCGACTAATATTATATTACATAATGCTTGACTAAAACTCATATAATCGTAAGCGAATAACGGTGCCTATTAACTGGAGAAATCCTGGTGCGCCGGTATGCAGGGGGCGCCAGCGAGTGACCGCAGTGCACACAAGTACAGCGGGGACCGCGGGCCACAGGCACTTGGCAATCACACAAGCGAAATGATTAAAATCTCTCTTTTCCAAACGAATTTCCTTATATACCCGCGCTTCTCTACATTGTTCACAGTATCCGAGTTCGTTAACCTGTTTGAGACAACCGCCGCCCGAATCATCCGATCACATACATAATTATCGACATTTAAATTATGCTTAAGGTAATTGTATATTCATAAATTCATTATCCAATTTGTTGCGTAAATAAGGGAACTAGCATTAAATATATTTATAATATGAAGGCCGCATTTTAAAAGGCATTTTGGGACAAGATTTTTCTTGGAAAAAACAAATATACACTGATGTTGTCCGATATAGATCAAGAGATGGCGTCGGGGTTTAATTTGATGTAGAAATTCGCAGTTTAACCTTTTATTATGTAATTAAGTAGGTTGCGCCACTAAATATTTAACTTTTATAAAAGTACATTTTATTTAATATTCATAATTTTATGCATAATATTTCGTGTAATTAATAGTTAATTTGTAATCAAATCTACATTGGACAACATGGTATTAATATTAAAGGCGTTTCAAATCATAACAATGATCCCTTCAGACCACAATATAAGGCTCATAATCCAATAACACTACATCTAGTAACAAAACTTAAATCATATAACCCGGTCAATTTAACATTACTATACAAAGCCCAAAATAAGTGTAGGTACCTGATTATTGATATCCATTAATATAAACTTATATCACTTAAGCCACATATTAGCTGCATACACATACAATTTTATATAATAATATTATCTGATTAATATTTACAAATGTGCACCGATACCCGGAAAGGTATTTAAATTAGTTGTAGTCCTTTGTTGCATTGTGGTGGTCTGTGTTGCTATTTAAACTATAAATAGCTGTGACTACTGCTTCTGCTATTTCTAAGACAAACGATCGCAAAAGTATACTTTGTTTAGTTCCAATTTTATTTCAAATTAGAGTCGTTAATAATTCGAAAATATCGTGGGTGCACATACTTTTGAAATTCTTTGTATATAAAACAAATCATGAATTTTAATATTACTTAACGTATAATTATGCGAATTTTATTTATTTAAGAGGTACATAATATAACTCCTTATATACTCTAGGAACCGCCGGCGGGTTCCCTTATTTCTAACATATCTTATATATATTTCTCTGACTTGTAATTTGCATGGACATGATGCAATATATTTCTGTTCTACACTAACTTTATTGAAAATGTACTTCGATATAATTTTGATTTTTCTCCGAGGGTAGTTAGTCAATTAATTTCGTTCGTCAAAGGTCAAAGTCAATTGTTACATGAAAACTGCGCTACAGAATATTATCTTTAAAATGGCATACATTACATAATAAATCTTAGAAAAAAAAACATCTTTAAATGTTGCATTGGTCGACACGACTCTAGTCTCAGAAAAATAAATGGGTGAAGAAATTGAGAATGAGAGGGAAAGGACCAGAGCAGGCAATGGAGACTGTGCTACCTGAAGGTCATGAAGCTACAGCTGGGAGCTGCAATATATTATCAAGTCAGTGTAAATGTTTATCATTAAAATAGCGATATTATTATATTGTCATGAATTCTGGTAGGTATGATCATAATTGAGCAAGCATAAGAAATAAAATAAAGTGTACATATGTTTTATACACCTACAGTTACACATTTATGTCAATATTTAGGCAAATGCTTTTTTTAATTACAAAATCCTCAAAAAGTAGAACACATTTATCTAAATCGGGGATACATATCTTTGTTCTGACATCAAGCGTTAAAAAATGTAGTAACATCTAAGGTCACCTTAAATATAGCCATCTGATCCATAACTGGGCAGTCTGTGTTATTCTAGCTTATTAGCTGATAAACAAGATATTTGTATGTCTTAATAAATAATTGTACAGATAATATTATACCTAAGCCAAGATTGATCGGCAAGTCAAGTTATAATATGTAGTGTTTGTGTTCTAAAAAAATAGTCTCGTCTTACAACAGTCACCCTAAAGTTATTAGGTCAATTCCCCTATGGGGCCAAAAAGTTAAAAATATATATTGACCAGGATCCCCTAGGAAGACACAGATTACACTACCACATATCTTCAGCATTTTTAATTAAATGACATTTTAAACATTTGCCTAAACATACACTATTTGTGATTTGTGCAATAGAAAACCTTTTATTACTGACAAAAATATATGACTATTTAATATACTTTCACTACAGACAGCGTGTCATTGAGATCTGATAGTATAGAGAAATCTGGCTACTATTAAAGAAAATTTTCCTTAAGAATGGATTAACAAAAGTTACATCTTTATACTAAACGGCATCTACACGACACGCCCTGTATGTTATTTCTTTAATTTATACAAAATTAAGTTCAGTTTTTAGCACAATATTTTTTCACGATCTATCAGAGCGACCAACAGTATTATTTATATCACTTAAATTTAGTTTCATAAAATTAAGATGTAATGATAGATGGCG
Source organism: Mimoniades nurscia nurscia (assembly GCA_018246595.1). Taxonomy (NCBI): domain Eukaryota; kingdom Metazoa; phylum Arthropoda; class Insecta; order Lepidoptera; family Hesperiidae; genus Mimoniades; species Mimoniades nurscia. Next base: position 3,399 of record DWFO01006026.1, read on the forward strand.
CTGTAATAATGCAGGAGGGAGATAGTGAACGATAATTAGGTTAAGTACCTGAGCGTTACTGAATAATATTTGATTAAAATATAAGACATCATAAGAGATGGGCCAAGTCCTATTTATACTGTTTTATTCTGTTTAATTTAGTTATACTGAGTATTGAGCCGAGTTACTTTGTACATGGAAGCACTTAAAAAAATAAAATTATCTGGAAAAAAAGGTATGTTTAATTGTGGGCAATCCATGAAACACCAACTTCTACAAACCCCCTGGGGGTGACTGTTCTACGAGCCAAATCACCATCAACTTATTAGACCTCATTTTTTTGTTAACATATAAAACAAACACACATAAAACTTTGTTAAAATCTTAATACATCTGCAAGTTTTATTTACGAGAGATTAATATCTAAAACAAGAGAGAACAACATACAGACACTCAGAGACAATAAGAGATTACTGTAAAATATAAAATGTTTAATATAACATGATGTTTAATATGGACTGCCTTATTAGTCTAGAGGTTGCAAATGCAACTGTTGAACAAGAGGTCCTATATTTGATCCATGAGCAGAACAAAATATTATGTTTTTCTAACTAGAAGTAGTAAGTAGTAGCCCAGAGTCTGGATTTGTCCCCTATTACACGAGACATAAAATAAGTGGTTCAAAGCTAGAATATTACACTCTGTCGAAGAAATATAGGTGTGATGATTTTTTGCTTTAGTTTTCATAATTTTGTGAATGTGAAGATTTTGTGAATAAATAAAAATAAAATAATAGATGTATTATCAGCAGTGCTACTGGGCTCCTGAATTGTGCCACAGTAGTTAAAAATACGACGAGTATGGTGAGTACCAACTAGTAAAGGAATACTCAGCCCATTGCTATTTATCATCATTTTTATTTACTATTCTATTGTTCCTCTGCTGGACACAGATCAGTCAGAATTGAGAAAGATAAGGCCACACTTTGCTATAGTGACCAAAAACATGTTGGCAGACTAGAAGAATAGGACTATAGTCTGCCACATTGGCCAAGTGCTGGTCGACCAATTGATACATTTAGGAAATTATTTTGCTCAAGTATTCTCTTCATAAGAACATTCACTACAGATAATTTATTACAGCACCAATCTATCTCACAGTCATTGCACATTCACTAACTATTGTAATCCTTGTCACACCGGTCATCATGATCCCAGTACTTCTGATTCCTCGGCACATCAGTCACATGTCTCCTGGATGGTGTTTTAGTTGAACCGTCTGATATCTCCCCACTGTTCCGCCTATTCAGCCTCGTCTGGGACTGCCTTCTGACATCCTTGTATTTGTCATCGTCTTCATTGATATTATCTTTTGAATGCTGTCTAGTCCAATTTCTAGTTTTATTTTTATTAGCATCCTCTTTGACTTCGGTGATCTCTTTCCTCCAGTTCTCGACCGGTCGCTTCGAGTTGCTCTTCTTCTGTATCTCATTGTTGACCCTCTCCGGGGTCGGAGTTGGTCTTTCGGGTGTGAACTGCACAAAGTCTCCTTGCGTTGTGTAGTTTGAATTCGAGACAAACTGGTTCTGAATATATGTGCCATCGCCTTGCTGAAGGTAGTTTGGATAATTTTCTTGGTAATTAAAGCGATTGGGCGGCGGATAATCTGGAACTGTCACTGGGTAATTTTGTAAATTCGGTGGCAGCACAGAGGGGTTAAAAACGGGTTCGGTGGTAGGTTCCTCTTTCTTTTCTTCTTCGGCTTGTCTCCAAGAGTTCAAATCGTACCGCTTAGCAAGATTTGTCTTAGGTATCCATGTGTCAAAGTCCAACTGTGCCTGCTCTTGTCTTAGCAACCCTGCCCCAGCTCCCAGGATCGGTCTCAGTTTTGGTTTCGTATCCTCCTCGTGATTCAAACTGATTTGAGATAGATTCTGACTGACTTTCTCATCATTATTTTCCTCTTTCTCTTGTGATTTTTTCCATGACCCGTAGCTAACTTCGGAGTAGCTTTCTTCAGCTGTTAAGTCTAGATGGGCCGCATAGAACTGTTGTAATGTGTTCGGTAAAGGTAAGAACTTGTTGAGACACAAGTCTGACGACAACAGTAACCATATGATGCTGACGGGAGGTGGCGTGAGTAACCGGAGCCGGATCGATATTGACAAGTCATCCAACTCTTGCGACAACACTGATAGTAGTTCTCGCCCGTTTTGCATTAACTGTGAATATATAAAATGTGAACAAATTAAACAGACATTTCAATTTTAAAAATTTAATTTAATTTTCTAATTTAGATTTTCTAGCAGTGGTTAGGAGTCTGGATATGTGTCCGGTGTATGGCAATAGACTCACCACCTATTCCATAGTGAGACGTAAACGTAACTGGAGAAATGTGGGAGTGTTCTACATTCTTCTGCCTACCTCTTCGGGGATTATAGTCGTGATGTTACGTTTATAACATTTCATGAGTATGAGCACATACACATTGGACTGACTTAGTTAAGGGGGTGTGGAAGACAAATCAACTTGGATTTCTTGAATTTCGAAAATTCTTGTATAAAGAACTATAATGGTTGGTAGTAATTCTGAGTTATGGGAAAACTATCTGAAATAACAATACGTTACCTGTGTCGCCAAGCTCCTGTGTGCGCGTATGTCGTCACTGGCCAGCAATGCTCGCATGTACTGCAACAGTGGACTGGCCAGTATGTGCACTTTGTTGCCATTGCAGAGACGCGCCTCTGCACGTGGAGAATCCAGTTAGTGTTAACAATAAAATATGCAAGACTTAAATTTGCGTCTATTATATGACTTGTATTTAGCTATAGTATTTGTTTTTGGGCTACCGTTTAGGCTAAGCAAAGAAACTAGAGCTGGTTTATGTGACTCAAGAGCGGAGAAATAACGTTTAGTTCAAATTGATAGGTCATGAGGTATTCACTGTGTGTCACGAGTCGTCTCTTTCTCTGTTTTACGAATATTTCTATTATAAAAAAACTGTATATAACTATGAAATGAACCTACCTGCAAAATAATCCCCCATCAAGTTAGCTGCGTTTATTAAAAATAGCGGATTTGTCCTCTCCAATAAGTCTAATTCTGTAAAGTAGAAAAATAGTACAAATCACTATTTATAAAGTCAAACAATTAAAATAAAAAATTAGATTTGTTTTTCTACATGGATCGGAACATACACAATATCACCCCATGAATATTATGTTAAATGAATTCAGTTATACCATGTAAATCATTCTGTATTTGTGCATTCTATTTTTATAGGTTCAGTCAGCCATTGTCACCCTGTTCTCGTACACTGCTAGTCATAGGTATCCTCTGCATCAGTTAGCCACTGCGATATATACTTTCAGCTTTTTATAGATTGCAAAAAAATTTGAATCATAGTTGTCACTGTGTGTGTGTGTATGTGCGTGTTTGCGCGTGCGTGTGTGTGTGCGCGTGCGTGTGTGTGTACGCACTGGTGAAGGCGCCCTGCATGACGACGTTGAGCAGCGTGGCGCGCAGCAGCTGCTGGCGCTGCTGGCGCGTGAAGCAGGCGCCGGCCGCCGCCAGCTTGCGCGACGTGCCGGCGCTCTGCAGCGCCGCGGCGCGGAACGTCGCGAACGCCTGCCTGCGCACACGGCGTACAACGGTCACATTCTTATGTCAGTTAAGCTTGAATGTAGGCGAGGCGTGTCAGATGTATAAAGATACACGATTCATTCATTCGTCTACCTACGTCCACCTTACATCTTGCACGCAATGACAACAATAATTCCTACCACAAAGGAATGTTCTAGAGTTCAAAAACAAATACTCACTGTAATCTAGTTTCGTCGGGGCACATGGTTGTGATCGACGTCTCAAACTGTCGCAGTTTCCTATTAAACTGTATGCCATCTTCGCCGGGTGAGAACTGCTCCAACTGAAATGTGGTTCCAACATAAAATCACGTGTTACATCGGCGTGCGCAACTTCGTCCCACCCAAGCAGAATTATCTGTTCCAGATATCCTAAAGTTTAGAACCAGATTAAACGAATAGAATGACAAGTAGGCAAGGGGCACAGAAATAGTATAAAAGATAACATACGCAAAATAGACATTTCAGAAACGTGTAAATAGGAATTCATGTTATGAAACACAACACAATGTGAATGTACAAGTAAACGAGCGGCGAGGAGAGATGTATGTTAAACCGACATGTAGTTTTAATTTGTCTATGGAAAAAATCGACAGACTGGGCTCGTTTTGCTAAAGGTACTAGAATGGTCTATGGTATAATTCCAACCTGTATCAACAAAGGTCTGTACTGCTCGTCGACTGTCAATAGTTCGCACAAGGCCGCCTCGTCGTCAGCGGACACCCTGTACTTGATATCTGGCTTATTATCCGGCGCTGGTGTTTCGTCCTTCACATCTTCCTCCTCTTCCACCGGACTGGAGTCCGACTTGTTCAGGTCTAATTTCATTGGGTCTGTAATGTATAAAGTGATATGTTTATTACCCATAAAAAAATATTTAAAAAAAAATATACGCATAACAGAAAACTCACACATGATTGCCTTATTCTAAACTAGGGGCAGTGCCTATGCTATGGTAACCAGACAGCTGATACATACATACATTTCTTCATAAATACATATAATATACAGATATTAACTTGGCACCCGCCAGCTTCAAATCCCGCCATTAGTTATTGTTTGTTTTTCTTCATTTTATTTATTGCCTGTATTGGTATTGTACTATTAACGTGCTATTGTAGAACATGTGATGACGAATTAAAATAATATATTCTATTTCTGTATTGCTACCACCGCAAACCGATCTCGCCTTCGACGCGGCAGTACCTAGCTGTATATCACCAGAACGAGGTGCTTAATTTTCTCTTGCTAGTTGCATATAGAAAAATTTACCATCATTTATTATCATAAGAGCCATAAAAAACTCAAGGCGGGGTGGATTGACATATCTACCATAAGTACATGTCAAATTTGTGGTCTCTCCATCCCCCCTCCCCCGCCCTATCTCTTCCTATTGCGAATGCACCGTAAAATATGGGTATAACCAGACGAGTTTACATTAATATTTATTCAATATTCTGTAAATGGTAATATGTACATATACATGTGAATATATCACTTTTCCATTGGCTTTTTTTCTCACCACTTACCATAGTTTACTTGACGCCCAAATAAAAATATTATCAGTTATAGTTATAGCAATAGTAGTTGCGTAGTAATAATATTATTCGTTAACTGTGTGTTGTACAATAAGGAGTGTTACCAGTGGCCCGTGGGCTGAGCTCGGCCAGGGTGCGCACCGCCTCCTCGTCAGACAGCTCAACGTCCCCGGGGCGCGTGTCACGCAGATGGTGCCGGCCAGTGTAGCCGCGCCCGCGGCCTGCTGACATCTTAGAATACCTGCCAATTGGATTAAAGAGCAACATTAGAGTTGGCACAGGAACTTGGTGTGAACGTAACAATAACGATAAATTAGTACATTACATATCAACAAGGTTTTCGGACCAGTGAGTTGAGGATTGTTAATTTGATTCCCGTTTTGAGAAATGTTATTATTAACTATTACTAAAAAAGAAAACTGAACATATGATTTCATTCTGGCACAACTTTGCAGTAATATCCACTAGAATTATATAACGTTTTTATATATAAAGTATGGCAGAAAGTCCAAGGTTGTAAAGGTTACAAAAACACAACATATACATCCTACCAAATGCACATCATATAAAAAATATTATCACTTATCAGTTGTGTTATGTATTTGATATGATATAATACAACTGTGACTGCTCCGACTGATTCAAAGTACTAAAAAATGAAATCACATTTTGATCAAAGCTTTACCGCAGAGTGAAATATTTTCAACTTGGTATTTTAATAGTGGTGAAATTTGTTTACATTTGTTGTATTCCCCTGACCTGCTGTAGTTTGGGGGCTGAACGAATGAGGATCATAACAGTGTGTGACATGTATTAAGTGTATGTGTGTATTTTATCTACATACATACATATCTTCAGGCCAAAGAGCACAGAGAGCCAAATATCTCTAATCTTACACTCCTGTCATCCTTCATCCACATTCATCACTATATTCATACATGCACACCGGTTTCAGAGACTTTTAACATCACCATCAGATGAAACCTTATTTATTTGATCTAGATACATGAGTCTTGGCAACTGTGTCCATCAACATTGACATTGTATATCTGTATCAGCAATAATATAATAAAGCTGAAAGTGTCTTGTTTGTTTGTTTAGTCTAGTCTTTGAAGCTACCAGTTGGGTTTGAAAATTATTTTTGTGTATTGTAGTGAGATTCATGAGAAAGCTATAGATAGACCTCAAATTATGTAATAAATGTTAGATATCCTTAAGTATGGACATTTGTAAAATAAACAATATCAAAATATTTTGTGTGCACCACCTATTGTTTAGGGATATGTAAATATAATTTACTACAGAAAAACATTTTTTTTATATAGCATAAAAAGCCTGTGGCACCATATATCTATCTGCTATAAATAAATTACAATACAGCATAAATTTATTAAAAACTAAAAGGAGCTTTATGAGTGTTATTTGAGGGCACTTTAATGAAAATTATTTTTCATTTTGATTCAAATTCAAATATCATTTATTCAAAATTGGTTCATTACAACACTTTTTGTATGTTAAGATGAAACTACCACCGCTTCGGAAAATGTCTCGCTATGGAGAAGAAGCGGCGAAAGAAACTCCATAGGTGTGCTT
>DWFO01006027.1:0-10148 GCA_018246595.1 Mimoniades nurscia nurscia
TAGGTGGTGAGTCTATTGCCATATACCGGGCACTTATCCAGACTCCGAGCCACTACTAGAAAATCTAAATTAGAAAAATTTTACTAGTGTCCGACCCCGGAATCGAACCCAGGACCTCCCGTTCGGCAGTCGCTCTCGCAACTCGACCAACGAGGCAGCACTTATAATGTACCTACTTATAATGTATCTGAGTATAGTTCAAGATAATTTGTCACGCAAGTGTACTTATCCCGTTACTATCCAGGTCGCGGGGAGGCCTAACGACCATTATCCACTTACCGTAATGACTGTACCAATTGTACAGGGGGCTTAATGAGTATTAAATAGTCTTTAATTAAACCTGGGAGGTGCGTGAATGGGTGATTTTGTGTACACACAGCTCGGCCGCGGGTGTACAATCGTATTCGGGGTTCGAGCGCTTTGATGGCTAAAATGTCTGGTCAGTCTACTTCTACTTGACAGCAAAAGGTCTGACAGTAGAAGTCGAAATGCCCTGCAATCAGATCACAATTTATATTGTTTGCTGCGCCTATTAGCAACAACTCGTCTGAATGAGTTTTTGCTATTTTTGTATTTCTGATGGATTTAAATCTTGGTTTAAATATTTAGTGTTGGTTGCTTCAGCTACATCTAAACTTATTCTCAATTTGTTTGTAACCATCGATACTACGGACTGACCGCTAGGTATGTATGTGTTTAAAAACGATTCATTGTCATTATTTTTTTTCACCAGGTCAATTTGCCTTGTAAATGTGCGGGTTGAACGTAGATTGTTTTTTTTCGCAGTTCCACGATCCAATTTACGGCCTGCGGGTGCCCAATTTCACCGATTTCGCCGGCCCGGGCGTCATTCTTACGTGAGTGCAAATTTTGTGTGTCCAAATATATATTTTTTTGTTCTTTCCACAAAGATCACAGGGGCCGCGCCGCCGCTGAATGCCCAATGAGCCAGAGTTCGGGGTTTTAATTGTTTTCATTATGCAATATTTGGAGATGGGGCAAGTTAATTTGATCCTGTTTTTTTTTGTGCATTCATTTAATTTTTTCTCCGTTTTCAATATGTATGCGTGTGGTAGGAAGGAAAGGAAGGACTAATGGTGGTATAGAGTCGCTTACGTATGATATCTTTGAAGGGGTAAATATAATCTTATTGAATATTTTAAAGGAAAAATATATCGTAATATATTATGTGTAAAAAAATATTGAAATTCAGAAAAATATGAAAAACAAAAAAACGAAATTACGTCCGTCCAAGTCCGTCCGTTTGTAATGGACGCTTGGGAACATGTGTACGTCCGCGGGGACTTTAAATATTGAGAGTGAATGGCGTCGCAAACATGTCTGGACGGGACGTTCGGCCGGACTGCGGGCCCTCGTGCGGGTCAGCCACGCGGTTGTTGACCGGGTGGAACGGTACCAATATTTTTGCAATGTTTCGTATTAGAAGGCCGAGCACTTTTGAAACAAACTAACGTCGTTCGCTTATAATATTTCCATAGTTCTACAGTCAATTTACTTCTAGAGAATTCCAAGATTGTTTTGTACAATGTGCATTGACGTCATTAAACTATTGTTCTTATTATTATTGGATAGAACCTCCTCTCAGTATGGGATCGGTGAAGGCCATTAGTCAGCCAAGCGCCCAAGCGAGGGATGGCAGATATGGTATTATTATTTGACGGTTGTTATCATTACATAACATTCGTCAAACGTTATCGGAGGTTTTAAAGATGGTGTAGAAAATCACAAGTTAACCATTAACTCATTGAGATCAGATGAGATCAGTTGAGATTCAATGCCAAATTATAATTTCTATCAATCAAACCAATTCACGATGGTGGTGTAGGCTCCGAATCTTGATTACTTTATGCCTCGTACAGAGTACATTTATCAACCTATAACAATGAATATGTAAATTCTTGTATTTTAACAAATTTTAACAATAAATAAGTATACCTCATTTTACGTTGTTAACCCGTGCTTTGCGATTCTCAACCCAATTGCCAACGTGGGGTAAGTCCAACAGTGGACTTAGACAGGCCCGTAATGATGATGAAGATGTCACATCAACACAAATATTTTCAAAAAAAACGTTTTTTTGACTGCTCTTTGGTTCCTACTTTTTTAGTTTTCAAATGAAATGTTTGTGCCTGTTGATTTATGGTAAGAATATATACAGAATCATATTCTTCCTGGCTGTGGCGCTGACTTCGGGCGCCATGTTGGCGGAGAGGAACGAGGGCATCTTGGAACGATCGCTGGTTTCCGGCATAACGGGTAAGAATTATTTCAATTTAGAACGTACATACATCTCCCAACATTCTTCAATACTATTAATCCTATTTATCAGACTCCAGTACCTACATTTTAGAAATAAAATAATTCACCATATAAAATTTGCTTCCGAATATGTGGCGCTGAATTTTATTCTATTTTACTTTTACGAGCACAATTTCATGAAGTTTCCTCGTGAACGTAATCGGTGTAACGGCGGGTACATTTGTGTTACAACATCTCGACATTGTGTAGTACTCGAAGAAAGTTAAAGAACCGCGTGCAATAATGTTGTGGGATTTTTTATAAAATTGTCTACATCGTAACATCACGCCTGGAAACCCCTAAGAGGTAGACAGAGGAATGTAGAACACTCCCACGTTTCACCAGTGACGTACAGTAAAATTGCCTACATGTTATAAAATTCTTTGAATGTAGCGTACAATACAGGCGGATGTGTTCGCAGGCACGGAGATTCTGTTCTCGCACGTGCTGGTCCAGATGCTGGTGATGATTGTGCAGACCGTCACCGTCCTCTTCATTGGGTTCATGATCTTCGGACTGACGGTGAAGGGCCCCATCGGGTGGGTGACCGTGCTCACCATGATCACCGGCTTGTGTGGAATGACCTTCGGTAAGTCTAATTACTCATTTACTCATATTTTTTGCTACATCATCTTCATCAGCCAGATCCTGTCATATACACTGAGCTCGATGACCAGCTCTTCGTCTCCAACCGCTGTTAGCAACTGTGTAAATCGTCAACCCATCTGAAGGGTGTTTCTATAAAACGAAAACGAGGAGACAAATAAATAAAAGGTTATGTTTAGTTAAGTGGAGCATCTCTTAAAGAATTCTTTTCTAGTACGACTGGGAATGAAACGTGAGTAAAATAAATTCTTCGATAATAACTATAAAGTAATTCTATCGAGTTTTCGAGAGCTTTGAAATGCAGTAAATATAAGGTATTAATTTATTTGTAAGACACTTCCATTTAAATTCAAATTCGAATTTTAGATTTTCATCCAATCATAAGGTCCGATGGCGCGAAGGAATTGGCGCGGCGAGAATTTGACAGCTGTCACATTTAACGTCATTCTTTTCGTTTCGCTCAGGCTTCGTGGTGTCGTGCATCTGCGACACGGAGCGCACGGCCACGTACCTGGCGCTGGGCTCCTTCCTGCCCATGATGCTGCTGTGCGGGATCATCTGGCCCATCGAAGGTAACTTGACATCAGTGCACCTTGAGTTACAAAAGAAACGTAAAAATTAAAAAAAGCATTAGTACTAAAAAAAGCAACATAAAAAAATGTATCTTTGGTTGTTATATTTTTTATACATGTTAATGTATAATGTTGTTTAAATATAAGATTGTATATTAATAGTTATGAAATACGAGTATTATAAACATATTGTGATAAAGAAAATAATGAATTCTCAAACAAGATATTAACTGCTAAATTGGACAGTGGTTGCGGGCGCAACTGCCGATCGAGACGTCCTGGGTTCAAATTCCGGGTCGGGTACTATTGGCTTCTTCTAATTAGAAATCCTAGTAGTGGCTCGAAGTCTGGATACGTGCCCGCTGTATGGCAATAGATTCACCATCAATCCAAAGTGTACCTAACGTAACTGGTGAAACGTGGGAGTGTTCTACAATCCTCTGGCCACCTTTCTGGGGTTTACAGGCGTTATGTACGTTTGAGATATATTAAAACAACACTCCGCCCATCACTGCCTTACTTAATATAGGTCAGCAACGTTTGTATGAAAAGGCGTAAAGCATGAAAGCTTTTAAGCTTAAAAAGCTGTCGATGTTACGGCATCGCCAGAATAAAAAATTAAGTAAATATGCATTTACTAAAAGCTAAACATAAATCTCTTAGACTATGTAACACGAAAAGCTGTTTTTGACATCAGAAAAACACTGAGTTTGAAGAACCATTTCACATCTCATAAATAAATATCTTGGGACATCTCCACACACGGCCATCTGATCCCAAACTTATATTTATATTATTTTTCACACTGAGACACAACAAATAGTATTACTTATAATATTCTCTTGGGTGGGAATCGAACACACTACATTTACCACAGTGGTCAGGTTTACTGACCACTGGAGCCTCGGGCCGGTCATCTGCTATGTTGTGCAACGTGTAGACAGTCCGGATCCATTCCAGGTATGCACATGATCCTGCAGTGGATCAGCTTCGTGCTGCCGCTGACCAAGTCGACGGAGTCGCTGCGCTCCATGCTGCAGCGCGGCTGGACCGTCACCAGCCCCACGGTGTACTCGGGCTTCATTTCCACGGCGCTGTGGATTGTCGTGTACCTCACCGTCAGTATACTGCTCATCAAATTTAAAAAGGGCTAAATGTCAGCGTACATCAAACGAATTTCGATTTTTTTTTTCGTATATTTTTGCTGAGCAAAAATCTCGGAGTCCGCGGACGTCTGAATGCTAGTAGTTTTAAAATGACACGCTTAAACAATGTGACATATTATTGCGGGGACAGTTAATTATTATTGTTCAATAATGACAGTTCTATATTAATTTAATTGGAGTTTTATTTGATTTTTTCTCAATTCTTTTATAGTAGGTAGAATGTTACAATTTTCTTTTGTAATAAATTTGCTTAAATCCATATTTTTGTATGTCAGTATAGTGATGTGGTATTTAATGGACTGTCATTGGTCGGCACTGATCACGCGATCAACACTCGATCGCGCTTAGATCGTAGGTTAAGTGGTTTTGGAGTTGAACATTGGAAAATTGTCACGGTCATTATGTCATGCTATTTAATATGTAGGTAAGATTTGTTTAATTTACAAAAATACTAATAATGTACGGGTTATGCGCGTATAATATTTTTACACTTTTTTTTACTACAATTATGCAGAAAGTGTCATATTTATTTTTTCAGAATAATTTTTTCTATGCTTTTATGACTCTTTGGACATAATTATACTTACATATATTTTTTTCTTGGGATATTGTCAATATTATATTTTAAATGTTATATTTTGTACCACGTTACTTAGCCATAGCGTTAACATTTTAATTTTGTGTTTTTATACTTGAGAGGCGTATTACAGTGTCTTACATAAAAAATATTTATTATTAATTAAATTCATTAAATAATATCTTGCGTGATAAATACACCAAAAATCTTTTGTTTATGACAATAATTCTATTGTGATATAATATGTACTTACATTTATGTAATATTTGCAATAAATATATTATTATTATTCTTGTTGTATAACAGAGCGGTAATAAATTGCGTTTGGACGTCGACAAATTCATATTAATCAAAACTTACCCCCAAGTTTCCACCCCTAACCCCTGTTAGCGTATTGTTATGTAAATACAGTTTACTACAGCAGTTCACCGCCATACAATTCCATTCTCATTCTTGCCGCGTACAATTTGTTGCCAGTCGACACGGGCTGGTCCGCGGCAGGAGTGATTGGGTCATGTTGCATCTCGCTTTTTTGTAACGGTGTGGAAAGGGATGGAATGCGTTGCCTATTATGTATTCAGATGAATAAGCCTCCAGGTGAAGGCAGTGATGGATGATATGGTCCTCGATACGTGGGGCTCATTCCTCCGTCGCTACGCTGTACCGACTCCATTGAGAATTTTTGTTAGACGCTGTTTAGTGGAAGCCCATGTGACGAGCTAATTATATACTGGCGTCAAGTTTTCATTTAATGTTGGATGACTTTTATCTGTCAAAAGAAATAGGAGGAATATTCATCAAAGTTTCCAGGCATTTCATTCCTTATTTCATTCTCTTTGAGAATTGGATTTAAAAGTAGGTTTCTAAGAAGCTCAAGGCCTTTCATGTAGCATCTGAGTTTCTTATAGTTAACCGCATGAAATATAAAGTTCAAAGTGCTTTTAATCCGAAAACGTAATGAACAGACAGACGGAGGTGTACCTATTCATATTATTGTTAAAAAATTCGGCTTGACTCGATCACAATTGTTTTTATTTAAAATTAATGTAAAGGTATGTTATTTATGAGATTTATTAGTTTGGTATTTCTTTTTATTATTTGTTTATTTTTATTATATTATATTTGTCATTGCTATCTGCCTACCCTGTAAGAAAAATGGCGTGGCGATTTAATAATAATAATGTTTGTTTTACTTTCATCTTGGAAGTCTCGGAGAACAGTATGATATTGTATAAATATTCTTGTCAATTTTGTGCAGCCGGGAGTAGTTTGGGGAGTTGGGGAGGTGTTTGGAAATAGCACTTTGTATAAATAGTCCGTAAGTTTTGCGGTTGCTCAAGTTATTTAAGTTTGTGAAATTGGACGGTGTTTTAAGGCCAATAAATGACTTAAGACAATAATGTGTTTTTTAATTCCATTTTGAAGTCTCATTCAGAGATTATAACATTCATTTTACGATAGTGAGAGGACTGCCTTATCTTCCACTGCGCTGTTTCAGTGCACATTAAAGTATTCAAAGTCTCCGATAAATTTTAACGATTGTTACATGTGTTAAACACGTATCAACTTAACAAGACTGTAAGCATAAAGAGTTAAAAAAACATTGAATATTAAATATTTATTTTTATCAGCAAATATGTTTACGGTCGTTCTAGTCTACATCCGTATACAGCGGCATACGAATCAGTGAGACGGAGTATACAGGATGCTGCGTTGTTGTGAAAGGATTGCTCTGCTACTCTAGCGTGTGGGTTGACTGCAACCTGGTGATAAAGATAATATCATATATTTGAAATAAGATAACAATATAAAGTGTGATAATCCAACATTTGTTCAATGAGCAAATAATTTAACGGTGACATTAAATTAAATAAACTTTGTTAACACTTTCTTTTGTGTATACTTTAATTACACATACCTACATATACAAACGTTTATTGATTTCTCGTTAAGTGTAATTATTTTGTTTTAAACTAGATAAAAATTAAACTGAGCAACTTTGTTTTTTAGATTTACTTCGTTAATAATACGTTACATGTACAATAATAAAAAGGTCCCAGTATTGAACCTTGCGATATGCCATAAGTAATACATTTTATAGCACATTCAGTATCACCAATCTTAAGTACTCGAGATCTGCGAGGAAGATTCGATTCGATGCGAATCACGACTTGAGATCTGTTTGAAAGTTACGACGTGAATATTTCACGAGTAGTCTCTTTCAAGCCAATTCCATCGAGATTCTTTAAGAATACTTTAGGACTACAATTCATAACAAATAAACTTATATCGTACCTAAACCTGATTTTATTGAATCTGAGATAGATTTTTGTGTCAAGATTAATCATATCTGGGATTGATTTGGGATTAAATCCTTATCGTTCAGTATGTTCATATAGGTTATTTCTATGCCCATTCCAATATTTTATGTAGAATTATTGTCTTGTTGTGTTTCTACCAACTTACATAAAACGTTTGACTGCATGAACTTCCATAAAAATGATTCCTACGACTACGTTGTTATGACAAAAAAATATATTATCGGTGACTTCAATCCCGCGTATACTTAAATAAGTTCCATATGATCATTCTTCGCTCATGTCTCGAATTTAAGGGGCGATTAAAAGCTACGCAAAGTAATTTGTAAATTTTATACGTGTATATATTTATAAAATTTCTATTATACATTTTCAAAGTTAGTTTTGTATATATGACATTGTAAATTGGTATCGTTCATCATATCAAGCGTTCTTTCTTCAACTTTATCGTCATGATCAACCTGTTTCAGCCCGCTGCGGGTCATTCCCTATATTTACATAATATAAACTCTTTACATTCTTAGATTTCATATTGTCATTACTGAGAACGTCTTGTATGTCCCCTTTGATACAGTTCATTCAATGACTTTATTCCCCGAACGCTTCATAAAACTGTTTATTGTATCTGTAACACAGGACGATATAAAAGCAGTGATAATTCAGACATTACAGCGTTCTGTGACCCAGTGAAGGTCGGATTCATCATTTTTCAAGATCTCACAAACACTTAAGTACGACCGGCGACGGGTGTGTAGAGTGAAGTGGAGTAATTTATCACCTTGAACGTGTAGTCCCCAGGTTCGACGTCCGTCACATCCACCCACTGACAGTCTATGTTGTACTGGTACACGTCCGAGCAATTTACCGAAACACCTGAAAATTGTTTTACAAATTGTAAAATCCATTTACTGGTAAACTGTTGATTTGAATAATAATGAACCTGGCTTGAGTATGTGACACGTGACGTAACATCACGCCTGTAATCCCCGAAGAGGTAAGCAGCGGACTGTAGTACACTTCGATGTTTCACGGTGCGTTTATGAGCCATCATGGAATAGGGGGTGAGCCTATTGCCCATACACCGGATACAATCCCAGACTCCGAGCCGCTACTACAAATTTTTACTAGAGCAATTGCTAAATATGCAATACATTTGAGACCTTTTTTATGTCTAGACAGAGTATCAACACATGTGATCAGGATAAAACTATTTGCACCGGGCAGGAATCGAATCCGTCAAAGCCAGTTCAAAAGTCAGGGTCAGTGAATATTACATTAAAAGGGCAGTCAATGACCAGTTTAGTTTGTTTCTGACATTGTACTAAGTCTTAACGTAGTTTTAAAACCGGCGTGCGTGTATGAAAAGAGTGATTAATATAGAAAAAACATCTCAGGTCTTTTGAGATTTTAGAGATTTTTCTGGGCATGCCTGGTCCAACTTAGGACGCATATGCTTTTCCATCAGGCAGGATCGCGGACAAATGCTAACCTATTACATATTCAAAGAAGGTCTTATTATAATTCCATTCGTACCTTGGTCACCATAATTCTTGCAAGAGTACTTCCTCTCGACCCCGGGAAGGCATGTGTTGTCTTCCAAACAGAAGGAGGCCTTGTGACCTTCAGCTACTCGCTTCCCGGTGGCATCCAGAATATCAAATGTGGCAAATACTTCCATGCTGTGGTAATGCCTGGGATATACGAATTATGTATATGATGTATTTATTTACATATTTAATCTTTGTAGTGTTCATAATATATAGGAATTAGAGAAGGTAAAAAAAGTATGTAAGTTTGACAGAAATCATGAATCATTTTACTAAAATTATATCACTATGCCAGGTGCCTCATGAAGTATACACAGAGTGAAATTTTTTTAAATTTTCTATTTTTTGTCTATTCTTTTTTTTTTAATTTGATTTCTTAAGGCTTTGTTCGTAAAAGGTTTGATGCTTATCAAACGATAACAGTCAAAGTTTAATATTTATTTTAAGCGTCGTAACGCTCGTAAAAAGCTACGATCTTTGCTGAACTTTACAGAGTCGTTACCAATTGGGTCCAGATGAGGAGCGCCATATAAGAATGACTACTAAATAAATCTACCACATACCTGAAGATAATAAGTAAGATGTTAATACCTACATGTGACATAGATGCCATTGCCACAAGTGTTTCGGCAAGTAAGGTCTGAATTCAGCATTGCCGATGTTCAGAGATGACGCTGTGAATCTCAGTAGTCTTCTCGTCTCGAACTGCCAGTCAGGGTTTGTTTTTTGTATCTATAAATAGAATATTCTCTAAATTTATTGCATTGGTCTGTATATTTAGAATAGTTGCCTACTTCGTTGGTCGTGTTGGCTGCAAGTGCGTCTGCCGATCGGGAGGTCCTGGGTTCAATTCCTGAGTCGGCCACTAGAAAATTTTCCTAATTTACATTTTCTAGTAGCGGCTCGGAGTCTGGATATGTACCTGGTATATGTATTGCACATACTGGTATTGACATTGCTCACCACCTATTCCATAGGGGATGTAAACGTAACTGGTGAAACGTGGGAGTGCGCTACATTCCTCTGCCTATCTCTTCGGGGAT
>DWFO01006028.1:0-10146 GCA_018246595.1 Mimoniades nurscia nurscia
CGCGGGCGGGGCCGCCCTTGGAAATAGCAAAGCGCACAACGCCGTTCCGCGATATATTTGCACGGCCATAAATCGTTACCGGATTCCGATTTCATAATAACCGCGTTTGAGGATGTATTTATAAGCTCAGAATGTAATCAATGTACGAGGGGACCGACAGCAGCATCATTAATTGCGACAGACCCCACCGCTTGCGTTCCGCGATAGGCGAGCGCGATGGTACAACAATGGTATTGGTAGAATTCCTAGAATTTGACAATTTTTAGAAATTGCACTGCCTTGTTGGTCGGGTCGTTGCAAGCGAGCGCGACTACTGATCGAAAGGTCCCGTGTGCGATCCCCGTGGTCGAGTATCATTGGGTTTTTCTTAGTTGTTTCTAGTGGTAATAGTAGCTCGGGTCGTGGAGCTGTGGCTGGTGTTTGGCAACAGGCTCAGTTCCTTTTCCACGATGGAGCGTATCTCTTTTGAAAGATATAGGCGTGAAAGTACATTATTTGTCATCGTGTGTATATTCGCGTAACGCTTTAGCTCGCTGAACGTTAGCGATGGAACACTCGCCTCATGGGGCTGGTCATGGCGAAAATATTGTAGGGTGCAATTTGGCCTAGCGACATGTCGCGCCGGCGGCGGCCCGGGAGTAGTTTTTGTTGAATTATTTATCGCCACTCGTCCCCGGTGGGTCGCTGTGGCCATACCGACCAAATCGCTGTGGGTTATGTCCAGCTTTAGATTTCATACGTAAATGAACCATACAAATTAATAATAAATTTCTTGGTACTCGCTATTATTGACCTAAGGAAAATGGCTTTCACGTGTTACGTCAGCGTCTGTTTTTACTACTTTTAAACGTAGGCCTTTTTTCGAGTATGCCGCCAAAACTGTCGCCAATGCGCGTGTATAAATAATGTTGTGAATATTTAGATAGCAACGCGTTCAGGGAAACATAATAGTGAACAACGTAATATCACGTCTGTAATTCTCCAAAAGTGTATCTCGATCGCCAATCGCTCTTGCAAACAACACGACCAACGAATGTATGTAATTATTATTATTTTTTATTTCTTTTATATACATAATTTATATAAAGCAGTCATTCAAATAGACGAACCTCACGATGTTGTGTGGCCAAAATCGGCTACTAGCATTCCGAATACGTAACTCCGTAGCAGCAAAGAAGTGTCTAATGCGGTGTCGGCTTTCAACGAGAGCACTTTTCGAGCCTCCTTTCGAGAGTCCCACGTGGTAACGCGTCGAGAATATTTCAGGAGTGATTTCACTGTGCAAATTACGTACACTCTAACGGTGAGTGAATCATAGCGTTGATGTATGTATGTATTTCTATGAATAACGATAGCTTATCGATGTTGACTTTATTATGTCACGGAGGAAATGACTCATAAAATATTAGTTCGTTTTTGTGTGATTATATTTATTATGAAATATTCGCTCGTTTTTGTGTGATTAAATTTATTAATATTGTTATTATTATATCAACGCACCAGATCGCTTTCAGGGTAGACAGAGAGCGTGGAGTGCCAATTATCACTCTCTACTTTCTCAGAGCTGACGTGCTTCTTCTACAGTCATTACTCTCATTATATCTGCACGCCCGGTTCGAAGTCTTCTTGTTCCTCCTTCATCTAGAATTGCCAGTGCTTTAACTTCGCAAGCATTGTTTACTTCGCAAGTGCGTGTTACCTCACGATATCTTCCTACGCCGCTAGAACAATTGATTGCATTTGTTTCTTAGCGCGTTCGCAACAGGATTTTAAATATGTATAAATCCTTCGAGGTTTTTTGATTATAAACAGTCTATTAATATCGTGTAGTACCTACTTCGATATTTAACGACGACCTCAACCGAGGTCCGAACAGTTCAGTCGACGCTTTGAGCACGAATGTTTTCTCGTAAGAATTATTTTACAATCGATGTCAGTTTACGCGATCGGATCTCATTTATTTTCTATTCCTTCGCAATTCGAAATCAAACTAAGTGTGAACAAAACAAAAAAAACAAAGTGACCGATACGAGGAACTCGAAATTCAGGGAAAGAATACTCGAATGGCTATGAATAGGCCAGGCAATGATTGCGCTGGAGTTAACTATGGTCTTAAAGACATACTCACACGAGATCATAAACATGGTTAGGTACTTTTGGAAGATAAATTTAATCAAAGCAAAATACTGACGCAATCGTTGTTACATGAACTCGTGGAAAATAATATAATCAGTATATCGCTATCATACGAACCGGTAATTATTTCCGTGAAATATTATTTCACCAAAAATTAACATTCGCTGGTAAAGTTTTTGCATATCCAATCGCTCTGTGTAATATTAATGAATCCCGCTGAAATAATATCCCAATTATTATGAATGGATGGACAGCTCAATTGAATTCGTGGGCACGACAGTGCCATCGCCAATTTGTGTAAACATACGCATATAGGCATAAATATTTTATTCCTTCATAAATGTTCTTATTTTACCGTAATGTTGCTCTAGTGTTTGGAAGCGTGACAGCTTAGCAAAAGGTTCGTGGTTCGATGCGAAGGTTTGGTGATGCATTAAAGGGTTTTTCTAATTTGTAATTCCGAGTACTAGTAGAGAGTCTTGATTTGTGTCCGGTGCATGTCAAGAGGCTCACCCTCTGTTACACAGGACGTATAATGTTACTGATGAAAAGTGGGTGTACCTACTGCACTTCGCTGCCTACAATATCGGGAAAATACAACTGTGGTGTTATGTTATGTTAATGTTTTAAGAATCTCTCGTTAATCATCATATCTTCAGCTGGATAACGAAGCAAACGATAAAATCCATGCACATTACGTGTTCCTTGACAGTGGGTCAAAAGCGCCCCGTCATAACAGCTAGCCCGGGTAGATTGATTGAGCTTTTCTTTTGTAATTGTGCGGATCTGTTCAGCGAGGGGTGGAGTCTAACAGTGGAACGCCAACGGATTTATGGATACTTGATCGTTTCGTTCGAACAGCATGGGGTTCGGTGATTGGCTTGTTAATGTAATTATATGGATACGTAATTTTGAATCGGCCATATTGTGCCAGATGAGTGGAGACGGTCTGATTCAGCGACAAGAAAAACCTGTTTAGGGCCAAGGTCTCCAAGATCTGGTCTTTCCTACGGATTCTCTTCTATCATCGAATCTCTACTGTTATGAGTTGTAAAAAAATGCTATCGATTCGGTAAGAAGTTAAATTCATATGAAAATCAACATGGCAACTCTTCTCCTGCTGTTGATTTACTTGTCTAATTTTATGTTTTTAAAAGATCACTGACTGATGTATAAAATCAAAGAACTTTATTAATGCACATTGAAGTACATCTTACCAAAAGACATGGCAATATAAAAAATGAAGAACTCAAGCCATACAAATGGCGATGTGAAAAAGTAGCTGTTATTGTTGTGTATCATAATAATATTATTCCTCAGCAAACATGTGTGCTACAATGATGTTAGAATATAAAATGTTTTGCAATAAAGGTCTTATCGCTAAGTAGCGGTGTGTACCAGACAATATTTCCGGTAGCAATTAAGCAAAAAAATGAAAGAAAAAATGTGTACATATAAAGAGTATAACGATTCCTATATCCAATGTTGATTGTACTATAGCGGCAAGGTAATGGAAGGGAGTATTTGGTTGGTGTTAATAAAGTAATAATTTGACGAAATCAAGGTTCAAATAATATTGACGGTAATGGATGCTAATGAAAGAGTTTTCGCAAATTCGCTTGTTTGGCAAGTTTGTCGATTCGGAAAGTTTCACCGCAGAAATATTGTACAGTGTTTCGGATATTGGTCTGAAACTTTGAACGTTGACTTTGAAATAATGCGTTTTAAATTACATTTCATATCAAACGAAGTTCCACTGATGACAGTTCTTCTGTTAGTTTGAGCGGGTTCTGATGTTTCGGAGGTGTTGATTCAAAGTCGACGTATTTTCTTTTAACGGAAATTATAAATGTTTGTGTGTGGGTACGTTTTTTTTCTCGTAGTCGTCACTGCTTTATGAAACTTTTTTTTTCGTTTAAACGAATCAAAAGCCTCGTGCCACATTTTATTGCATTTTGTTAAATGATAGGACTGCCTCGTTGGTCGTGTTTGTTGAAAGTGCGACTGCCGATCGAAAGGCCCTGGGTTCGATTCTCGGGTCGGGCACAACTAAATTTTTCTAATTTAGATTTTCTAGTAGTGGCTCAGAGTCTGGATATGTGCCCGGTGTATCGCAATAGACGCACCACCTATTCCATTGTGGTACGTAAACGTAACTGCTGAAACGCGGGAGTGTTCTACCTCCTCTCCTCTATTCTCCTCTGCCTACCTCTTCGGGGATTATGGGCGTGATGTTGCGTTAAATGATAATCTTTATGCCATTATTATATGATAGACATTGCTGACGAGTATTCTGATCAAGCCATCCTATGTGATCACTGTGGCTTCAACATCTGTTTGTAAACTATAAAGAGTCTGAAATTCTAAACGATGTAAATTACAGTTACAAAACTCCTTTTCAAACTTTCACCGAATAGTTCTTTAATTCCTATATAACGTTTAGATACGAAGAATTATGCATACAATAAAGTTAGACGCTGTCGTAAAGCTGCGACGATCGGATTCTGGATAGCCGATTTTCACTACGAACATATTCCAATAAGTCGTTGTAAGGCGGAAGAATAGTTTGAAAAATGAAAAGAGCATATATGAAAATTAATTAAAAACCGCACATTAAAAACCATTGTCCCCCGCCTCGCCTCGTCATCCCGTAGTTTTCCAGTGCAAAATGCGGCATGAGTTATTGTGCTGATTTTTATGCCACGTTTTACGGCCACCATGAAAATAATGGAAGGTAGTAAATGGTCCGATAAAACGAGGTCGCTGACAGTTAACAATGTGTTGACTTTTAGTTTTGGGGGAACTCTTCTGTAATTCGCATGGGCGAACGAGCTTTGTAAAATGCATTTCATTATCAGCTACGTGACGCAATGAGCGCTTGGTTCCAAGATATTTTCATCTCTATACACTCCACAACACAGTTGTAGGTCATGATGGCCTCCTGGCATAACTTAATTAATCGTTTCCAGGTCACTGGACGATTAGAAAGCTCTGTTGAGTTCCATCAGAGGCATCGTGAACAATTACAATATTCATAAGCTTATTGACAATGTAGCATTATATTTTGCCCACGACTTTAATCTCGCAGAATTTGATGTTACAATACGTTCCAATCAATGTTTTTTTGTTAACCGAGAACTTAAGTCTAAAATTTCACTGGTATAACTCACAAACCGAGTAAATTACACAGAATATTACAACTTATTTTACCCCCCATATGTATAGCATTTCAGAAATTCCTTTCTGAGTAGTAAAAATTTCTACTTACGTCATTTAAGAACCCTTTTTGCTAAAGTCATGCTCCTAGGCCTAATGGTTTTAGCTGTGTGTGAATCGATCAGTCAGTTTCGTGTTTTATATATTTAAACGTAACATCACGTCTGATATCCCCGAAGAGGTAGCCGGGGAATGCACAACACTCTCACGTTTCACCGGTTACGTTTACGTCCCACTATGGAGTAGGTGGTGAGCCTATTTCCATGCATCGGGCACATATCCAGACTCCGAGCCACTACTAGAAAATCTAAATTAGAAAATTTTGTAACTGCAATAATATTAAAAAAATTGTAATTTCTTTATATTTTCTCTAACTCACTTAACGGTTCATGATAACTTAAATTGAAACGGAGCTGCGATTAAGATATTGTAATTCTGTCCCGTTCCAGTAATAAGGTATTCAAAACATAAAAGAAACGCTAGGCATGCGAGTTGTGGACGGCTTCGCACTACTTATGCACAAACACTTAGTTCTATTATAATTTATAAAATAGTTGGTACTTACAAAACTGAAAAACCTAATATCACGCCTGTAACCCCGCACTGACAGAGGAGTGTAATTTCCTGTCACATGTTACCAGAGACGTTTACGTCCCACCATGAAATAGAACATGAGCCTATTGTACACCGGGCACAAATCCAAACTCCGAGACACTATTAGACATTTTAACTAGAAGTTCTAAGTTTTGACAATCCAATAGTAAACGAAACGAAATGGAATTTGAATCCAGGACCTCTCGATCGGCATTGGCAATCGCGCTCCACCACGCTATCAGCGTGGCAGTCAACGTAATAAACCAATATAAAAGATACAGCGAAGAATCATTGAATCATTCGGCCATTTACCTATGAACTGTAACACTACATAAGGCATCTGCTAATCCAAGAATAGAAGGTAAAGTTATTTTCCTTCAAACGTATATAAAAATAAATCCTAAAGCGCCGAAAGCAATTGCACGGACAAGGAAATGAGTTTCCTTTATTTAGTTCGACGAAAACGAACCGACAGCTATTTCGCTTACAATTGAAGCTGCGATTGCTACATTATTAGCCAGCTTCCTTATTACGAAGAAATGGGTGCGGTTATACACATGCGCATCGGTAGTTAAAACTAGTCGATTACTCTTTATAATTGGTGTAAAAGCTAAACTTTTGTACTATTCCCTTGTTAAAGAAATAGGTACGTTTATAGAGATGTGCACGATCGATTGAAACATATATATAGTGAACGTCTTGCTCACGAGTGGTACTCCTATAAGGGCTTTTTGTTATAGACGGCTTGCCGTGTACACAAGAATGGGTGCATACATACATACATATATAACCATGTATGTAGAATCAAGTGTTGAGTTACAAGTATTTTTTATGTAATGTTCACAGCTGTCATTACCATTATACACTTATCCACCAAATAAATATGCATTACATATATGTAGTTATATTTCCTAATCTATCTATTTAGACTATAATAAATCTACAGGGATTACACATTATTTACAATTTAATAATTTGTTAATCGTATGCATTTATTTTTATTCATTAATTGCAATGAAGACAGGTGGTAATAAAATGGTATTTTTCGCTAAGTAAACCGTTTTGAAATGCGAACGTTGATGGGAGCAAGTGCCCAAGAGACCAAGCCTCACCGCTCTTGACGAAATAGTTTTGATAGTTGCTGATGGGGGAGTGAGAAGTCTCCGAAAACGGCGGACGTGTATGAAGTGACTGATAAAAAGTTATCTCTGCCTGCCCTATGAAGGGTCTGGTGTAAACATACATTTATAATAATCATTAATTCCTAGTATGTGAGATTCCTAGTATATAATATTACGAATATTAGCTCCGAGTGCGTTCCAAACCTCTATCAGTAGCGAGGGTATTCTCTGCCCAGCTGTGGGACGCAAAAAAAAGGTTGAAACAATATTTTCTCAAATGTTAAATAGGTTCCTAGTTCCTAAAAATTTTTTTCTTTGTTAATCGTATTTAATGTTCGAAATTCGTTTTAACGTTTTGGTAACACACACCCCCGTAGTGATATTTTCTAACAACCCTCGCCGTGTCCGCGTCTACAATGGATTCGAAACGAGTCCCTCGCGTCCATCAATCAATCGATGCCGCAAATCACTCGTTGGAGAGCGCCACAAATTTGTTGTACAGCCACGGCAACTATCCGTTTCCTGTAGCGGCCAGCGCTTCTCAAACTGTGTAGATTTTAAAGCTGTTCTCTTACTCTTCAATTATTAGTATTGTACAAGCATTCAACAACAATCATAATAACACTTTAAATGACCAAAAGCGAATATTATTATCGTTCATGATTTTTATTATTGGCACTTTATAGCTCAACTGTTAGACACGGATCTTCTGTCAGAGAGAAATGCATTAATGTCCATAAACAAGTACGGTTGAATGAAGTTTTTTTTAAAGAGAAATAATCTTTTAAATATATTTTTTTATCGTTTTTAACGCTGTCGCCCATGGACATCTAAAAGTAACCTCACTTTTGACGTTCCTACTAAAACTATCATCAGCAGTCCATGTTATGCCCATAATCACCATGCTGGGTATGCGGGAATGGCATTGGAGAAAAAGTCTATCAGTGTCAATTAATTTACTAAGTATTATTTGTTATAAACATATTTAGATACCAGTTGCTATTATTTTTCACAGGTGACAGGACTGCAACAACAAGTTTAGTGTATATAATAATATATATCGGGACATCTCCACACACGGCCATCTGATCCCAAGCTAAGCGTCAAGAGGGCTTTTGGTATGGCAACCAGATGGCTGATAAACTACATATGTATATACATGTAAATATATATTTAAAGAGATTTTTTTTATATTTTTCACACCCAAACACAGAACAAATACTTGTGTGCTCATCACACAAATATTTATTCTGGGTAGAAATCGAACCCACGACCCCTATTCGTTCTATTTCATCATTTCAAACTCATCGTTCTATTTCACGTGCCTGTCCAATAGTTTGAGAACCACTGTCTATAAGCTATGGCGCGTGCGCGTACGGAAACATTTTTTGTTGCCCAAGTATTTTACCGATTTGCTGGCATTATTGAAAATACCTCGTTTATATTTATAATGTATCGGGCGCTGAGTTGATGCAATTGAAAGATGACTGCCGGTTGTCTCATTCGGGATGGTTTTTTATTCACAGTCTTTCGGCGCAGTCACTCTTTGTTTTAGTGCCTCTTTGAAGAGATTTAAAAAATAAGAAAACAAATAATGTACCATTGCATCGATGGGAATTAACAGGAATCAAATTATTTGAATAATTAGAGATTGTTATTATAATAACGTTCGAGTCTGAGAGTTTTGAAAGTGCAGTTAAAAAATTTTGCTTAGAATAGACAGAAAACTCATTATTGTTAACATCGTAATATTGAAGGTATTACAATGTACACAGACAATATTAATTTAAGCAATAAGCCGATTTAAGCAATACCGGCGATACCGCTTAAACGCCATTTTTTCCATCAATTCCTAATCTCCTTACGGCATTCTATACAATATAAAATATTTTATAGATTGTTTAGAGAAGCTCATCATTATAGGTATAGAATGTCTAGGTATTAAATATAACGGTTTTAATGTGAACTTTATCGGTAGCATATAAATAAACATTTTTATAGACATTTTTTAACACTTAAATTCAACAAACACATGTTATGATCGCACAAATATTCATTCCGTTTGGAAATCGAACCCACGACCTGCGGCCCAACAGTCATGTTCGCTAACCCCTGAACCAACAGTCCATTTAAAAAGATGAAATACATATAAAGCGTAAAGTTTACACAATGTTTTCATCCTAACGTGATAAAATAAATGAATTATTTATACAGTGCTACATTTACTACAACCAAGTACAGTTAGCGAAACAAGTAATACAATTTAATCTCTTGTTATTGTTAGTACTAAAGTCTTGTTAGTTAGTACTAAAGTTGCCTGGATACTCTTGTTGTGTCTATTTAGAATGGAAATCAGGACACAGCAGCTTAATTAATAAAAGCATCCAAGAGTGAACGGCGTTATATTTTTGGGGTTCCTGACAATGAAATAAATTGTTTATTTGCATTTCTTTAAGCGAATTGTAGCCATTTTGCTTACAATGTTTTGATTCCAGCGAAAAGGATTGCACCCCTTTACGTTGCGTGTGTTCTGTGTTTCTACATGTTTATCGACTGTTAAAGAAAAGCTTAGTACCTTGAGACTTTTGCACATCTCGATAACTAACATTCGATTCTAAGTACAAACCCACAACAATTGAAAGAAACATTATGACTTTTAAATGTTAATTGAAAAGTATATTGTGGTTCACAAATATTACAATTATAAAATCATCGTTACAATTATAACGTCGTCAAAAACTGTGGCATAAGCAGAGCGTACCGAATGCCAAACTTGAAGATATTATTTGGCATTCTTTACAAACCTACGCTTCTTGTTCTACATTCATCATTGTCGTCATACACGCAATTCTGATGGATTTCCGATTGCCCTATCGCCTAGTCATCACCATCAGCCTATTATAGACAACTGTTGGGCACAGGTCTCCCCTGAAGGGTTACTCCCATAATGCCCTTTGCGGATGCGGTTTGCGGATCGCAGACCACAGCCCCTCACACCACCTGCGCCGCTGCCCATAGGCGACCAGGCCACTTAGCTGTGCCTAGGCAGAGCGCGCCATACCGCAACATGCCAAGGCCG
>DWFO01006029.1:0-10145 GCA_018246595.1 Mimoniades nurscia nurscia
GGTACTTCTTATAAACTATAGAGTATAAGAAGTACCAACGTAACAAATGTGAGATTTCACTTTTTCTGTCAAATACGCTCAGTTCAGATTTTTCGTAGGATCACAAAACGTGAGCTAGCAAATTTCACTTGTTTATATTTCTTTATATAAATGAAATATTTTCAAAAATCAAAATTATTTGAGTAAAAATGAATATTATCTACTAGAAAACTCGTTTAAATGTGCTGAAATTAGACAGAACAAATTTTTATCGAGGATTGAAAATTTAGCAATGTCAAATGGGCTCTGTTAGCAGAATAGTACCTAGGTAGCCGCACGCATACTTAACGGCGTGCCGCTACCGCGGCACTTGATTTGTGTTATTCCAGCGTGTTCATTGTTAACAGATATAGGCGGTTTGATTAATTAATCAATTGATTATTGCCCTTATATGATGTACAGTTATGTTGAACAACCATCCATTTAATGTTTATCCATATAACGATGGCTATTCGTCAAACATTTAAATGTACGCCTATGTGCTCATTCACAGTGCACTAGCGGGTGCGGGCGCGGGTGCGGCCGCTTGGGTCTTGCCGTCTGCGTGTTCACATTGGTGCTGAACGAGCTATCGTAGCGTGCGCATTTGTAGGTCATTCTCAAACTTTGCTGCGTAGCCACTTCGAAGACATGGATGACGATTTGATCTTATCAATAGAAAATTCGTACTTAATTTTAATCTGTACTAAATTTTAAGAATTATATGAAAATAAATACAGGAATTTTTTTTTATTTCTTCCCATAATTTATTTATGACTGCTCTATTTAAATGTTGCGAATGTTTGCATTGCCAAATAGCAGTGCGATGTTGTACTGCAGATATAAATTCTTCCGTGTTGATGATGACGTTGCGGCGGGTAAATCAAAATGGTTTAGAACCACACGCGCGAGCACCTAACAGACGCTACATCAGTGTGAACGACACGGGCGGATTGAGCCATTAGAAACACCCGCGCTAGCCGCGCCCGCACCCGCTTCATGCAGACGCGCGGCTCGCGGGTGCATTGTGAACGCTACTGGCGTCTACATACATTTGATCTAGACGCGCCCGCGCTAACTCCCGCGCAAGCCTCCACTGTGAATGAGCACTATCATTCCCGAGTGAAGCAATTATGTGAGTATAAAAATAAAAGATTATGTTGTAGTTTTTATTACGCATCTTTCAATTTTGTCTAGAAACTTGTTCGCGTATTAATAGACAAGTATAATCACTATCGATTGGGTGTATCGGGGCCCTAATTTTCTATTGAGCGAATTGTCGCGACATGCAAGCTATAAAAAGTAATTGGCTGTACGGTAAATGTACGTAAAGAACAGGTATGGTACTGCGCGTTGAAATTTAAAAATCGTTACAGTCCTACTTTCTGTTTTTAATTTCTCAAATGTTCTCATAATTCAAATATTTTTTTTGTAGTTCATCTCAAGTTTAACTATTATTAATATTATCTCCTCCATATCTTATTTCTTATATTACATAGCCTACATTTTATTTACCTTACTCAATAAAAAATGATATTCTCTTTTCGAAGTATGAACCTACAAAAATGTAACGTTTCGTCTATTATTCACTGAATATTCACAGAACGCTGCCAAATGTTTATTCCGTCTATTTCATATCCTATAGCCGTGAAAGGGATAGCAATTTGTACAAGACCTACTTTTATATGGATGACGTAATTTTTGGCACCAACTGCAGCCTGCCAAAAAAGTCGCGGGCAAATGTATACTTAGCGAGCGTTCTGTGTATTTTGCAGAGATAAAAATCGTTTCAGCTGTTGCAAAATGTTTGTGCGACTGATAAAAACCAATTATGTTAACGGAAACAAACGTTGGATCGCGAAAAGAAGTTGTAAAATCCAAACTTTCAAATCCACATGCTAATGTTTGCGATCTACATACAAAGTGCTAGCAAACAGACAGGTTTAGTTATCACAACATCTGCCCAAGTTTCCTGTGCTTATCTCTTAGGATATCCAGCGGATAATCTCCCTTAATCTCAAAGATTTAGCGCCTGATATCGTCTGTCTAGTCAGATTGCAGCCGCTATAAAAGTTGTTGATACCAGTTGTAGTTTTAGCTGCCATACAAATAAAACTATTAATGGCTCACTCGGTGAATTCATTATGTTTAATTATGTGTTCTATCCCCTTGACTTTAAGGTTCAGGCTTTAATTTTATTGGATCCGATAACTTTTATCAATGAGCTGTTGATATAAATATGATTATTTACATTGTATGTCGGTTTCCTGAAGGTTCTAGATTAACACGTAACTTATTTTACATTGAAATGGAGCGTTTGTAACATTACATTGTATATGTTATGGCTGTAGGTAAATACTTAGTTGAATAAATTGAAAACGTTGTATCTGTTTTCATTCAGACATTTCTATGACATTGATTATCTTGCTATGCTTTGTTCGAAGTTTGTTTTTGTATATATCTTATACATTACAAGGTCTTCATTAAGAGCCAACCGTTGATTCATCGATGTGCGAATTAAACAGTAAGCCAAATACATCAATTTCATCGAGGTCGGCGTACTATAGACCAGAGGTTCCCGATTTTATTCGGTCTCGGAACCCTAATGAATTATATTTTTTTTAGCGGAACCCTATTTTGATAAGTAAAAAATTATTCTTTTGAATGCTTTCATGTAAGCATTGAAAAGAACATACACAATAAATGAACAAAATTGTAATAAAACATTAATTAATTGTTGACCGGGTTATAGCGAAGTAGTAATTATAAATGTACATTGTAGTTATGATTTTTCTACGAATGTTTATTTAACTTTCGGTCTGACCGCGGAAGCTCTGTGGTCCTTCTACGGAGCGCAGGGGTTCCGCGGACCACCATTTGGGAATCGATGCTATAGACAATGCCATATCAATGTTGTAAACGCGAATGTAATTCTTATATCTTCGTTAATTTTTAACATATAAAATATTTAAAAACCGTCTATGAAATTTCCCGAGGATGCTCATTAGGGAGTGCTTATGTCCAATGATGGCAGCCCCTTGACTCAGCAGTCAAGGCGATGATATGACGCGTCGATGGCAAAGAGATACTCGTGTTGAGCGTGAAATATAATAAATGGTAAAATATTGTATAAGATTTCTAAATTCATTTCTAAGCGTACGAAATTGCTGTAAACAACCAATATTATAATACGTTTCGAACAATTTGCTTAATCCTATTATTACGATTCAAAGGTAAGTTCGTAGAATTAAAGCCCTCACAATAGACGTAAAATGTTCTTTGTAATGTGTTATTAAGTATAAGTTGGCTTTTAACAATATACAAAGTTACCAACAAATAAAGATAATGAGTCTATAAGTAGGTAATAAATGACTTAGTTTTATGTTCTTTTACAAATTTCTTTTTGACTTTATTGGACTGCGAGTTAAATGTTTGATCCAAGGTTACTATCAGATTTATAGGTTAAATACTTAGTTATGTTTCATTTATTATTAATGTTAATATATAATGCAGAAGTATAACGACGTGAATATTTAGATATTTAGATGTCTCCGAAACCGGCGAAGTATTAAGAGAGTAATGAATGTGCAAGAAACGATGCAGGTCCGCGGTAGGTGATGATATAATGTAAAGAGATGTACGGTTATCATCGCCATAATCCTCAAACAGGTGCCTACCTATGTGGACCTAAAAAGAATTAATTTTTTTTCATATATTTTACTTATAGTGACGGTCAATTAGATTTTTAATTTTCACAGTGTTCCGTTTGCCCTCGATGAAAAGAATTGGTATGTTTCTATCACTAATGACAGATATGACATTCTTATTTGAATGTGGATGATGGTATTCAAGTTTATTTACATTATCTAATGAAATCGTTAAACTTATTACTCTTGTAACTAGGTCGTTTGGATTTGAAAATTATAAGTTAAATGTGTCTGTGTGAAATATTAATGAGATAAATTTTTGTGACAATTTATTGTGATGTTATAGTGATGTGCACTCCCATATTTCATCAGGTACCTTAACGTGCCACCATAGAATTTGGGGTGAGCTTTTGCCATACACCGGGCACGAAATCAGACTCTGTGGCACTACTTGAAATTGTAAATGTAATTGTAATTCTAATATGAAAAATTTCACGGTGCCCTACTCGGGATTGGAACCTAGAACCTCTCGATCGAGATTGATAATATTTAATGAACAGTTATTCATTATTTGTTTTTAAAGTTCTGAAATTGGGCTTTGTATTTAAACATTATAAACTTATCATATTGTAATAAGCGACATTATTAAATACGAAATCAGTGTTAAGTTGTAAATAAACAATCGTTAAAGTTGTAAATAAATGCAATCTACCCAACCGATGTTCACTCACACCAAAAAACTAGTGTCCCACTGAGCGCAGCGTAGTTAAATATTGAGGCATAATCAAGAATGTTAAGTTCGTTTCAACAAGAAAACTCAGTTGTCACCTGGCTTAAAAAATATGTATCTTTTCGTATTAGGTGTGATAACTTTCCATCAGCTGATACAAGTCGAGGTTGTTAAAATCTACGGATCATTCGTTTAATGGAAATATTCAGTAATTCAAGTATGTACTTTGTTGGCTTTAAAGAGTCAAAATGTCAAAAATACATATGAAGTAGGTACGAAGTAACTTCACGCCTGTAATCCCCGAAGAGGTAGACAGAGGAATGTAAAACATTGCCACGTTTCACCAGTTACTTTTAACTCCCACGATGGAATAGGTGGTGAGCCTATTGCCATATAACGGGCACATATCCAGACTCCGAGCCACTACTAGAAAATCTAAATTAGAAATTTTTTGTAGTGCCCGACCCAGGAATCGAACCCAGGACCTCCCGTTCGGCAGTCGCACTTGCAACCAACTCGACCAACTAGGTAGTAACTTTAAATTGTATGAATTTCGTTATGACGTTATCCTTTATCCTCCTGTTGATATTGTAATGTTTAAAACTCCATACAATTACTTAAAGTCAGAGAAACTCGTACCACGATTGGATACTAAATAATCAAAATATAATACTCAAATCTCAATGCTGAGATTATCAATGTTTATTTTTGCCTATTCGAATGGAAAACATATAATTAGTCTGCATTTACATAATGATGCTACCTTCACAAAGGTTTAAAGTGCAAGGTTTGGGTCGATAAAGATGTAATTTTGTCCGTTTTAATTACTAAAGTCCTTCCATTATTGCTTAATTACATCAATTACAAAAGCTAGTTTTCCCAACGACTTCGTGAGAGCGACGAATGTAGGAGAAGCATATCAGATCTTGAAAGGTACAGATACGAGTTTATGGCACCCGGTTCTCTGTGCCTACCCCGCAGGGAACCGGACGTGATAACATAATAATGAGGAAAGAGAGGGAGAACGACTGAAATACATCTGAAAATCCAGTTGTTGGTCTGTAGGCATGTTCTGTGTGTGGTCAAAAATGTACAATGTTGTAACAAGTCCTTAGCTCGCATATCAATCGTTATTGTTTTAATAGGTCTTAATTATTAATTTGCGAGGACGGCGCCAATGAAGGAGTTCTAATTAAAATGACTTTCAGCCAGTCATCCGTTTTAATAATAACAGAGTAACATCAATCATGTCTTCCCGCCTCATTACACGTTTTAGATATACAGCAAGAGATGGCGCCAGAAGTATTTCGAATGACAATAGTGGAAGTTTTCAATAATCTGCATATACATTTGATTTTGTGATCGATCGTCAATAGACGATAAGTTAAATTCAAATTAGCGGTTGTGGGTTTGATTCTCACCTAAGACAAATACTTGTCTCATGAGGTCGAATATTTATTGCGTCTGTTTAAATATATGTATAAACATAAATACTTAAATGTTTATTCATGTAGTTTTACATATATTTCAAAGAAACAACTATTTCCGAGGCGTGGTACTGCATTTATTACTTTGGTAATTGCGCGTTATGTCACGATCCAGCCCATTATCCTTCATCTTGAATAACACTTGAAGAGCTCGAATAAACGCCACTGAGTCACGTTGGCCCATTGTTTTGGAGTTCACATGGCCTTTTCAGAATTTGCCCATGGATGTTTGTAATAGGTGTCGCCATACCTCGCCTTTGGAAAACGCTGTTTCAGGCAGGCCGAGATAGCTTACTGGTTTATAATTCAGTACAACGGTCCTAGTTTCAAACCCTCGATTCATAATTATATGCTTTAAACGTCATTTCCTACAAAAGTAAAAGAAAATATCTTTTAAAAAACCCGTACAGCAAAAAGTTGATTTTTATAACGAATTATAAATATTTTTCCGCCCCTTCTATCGTCCCACTGTTGGACACTGATCTACTCTCAGAAAGAAAGGGGTCAGTGCTGGCCAAGCGCGGGTTACCAGACTTCACACTCCTTAGAGAAAAACGTTTATTGAGAACTCTGGAGGAAGGCCTGTGTTTCCTCGCGATGTTTCTCTTTATCTTTATAGCAAGTGGTACTTAAACTTAAGTAATACTCACATTTCGTAAAGAGGTACGCGCTAAGATTCGAACCCGGTCTACCGAAGTGACAGGTCGAATTTCAAACCACTAAGCTATCACTGTTATTACAATCAGATCGGTGTAATATAAAAAAAATGTATATAAATTCAAATTGTTTTATGCCAGCGACTTCGTCTGTGTTGTTTATGATATTAACAATATAGGTATTATATGTAGATACAGAGAAAAGAAGAAAACATAATTATGTACATAATATTGAAAGCAAAAAATTCATCACTAATCTTAAAAACTTGCTAAAAATAGCTGTTTTTTTAATTTACTTTTGTTACGGTTGCGCAATGTTTTGTGACAGTGGCGATACGCGACATGGGCGGAGGTGGTGGCGACGCTGCTGGGCGCGCTGCTCGGCTGGCTGTGCTCGGGCGGGCTGATCGCCGCCGTCATGATATACGGCGAGGTGACGGCCTTGTTCGTCACCAGGCACGCCGCCGAGCCGCCGCCAGGCAGCGTCACCGTCCTCAACTTGTTCGGGGGAGGGAAGACATTGTAAGTTCCAAAACTGCGTTCTTAAAGCTGATCAGCGTGTAAAGTAATTTATCGCTATTGAACTTATTCACTTGCTAACACACCAAACCAGACTGAATTAACTTCGTGATATAGTTACAGTGATATTTCTGGAAATATATTTATACCTATTTACCTTACTCATAAGCATATTAAAGCACTTTAAAGCACATTAAAACACAATCACTTATAGTATAACAACAGTTATTATTTATAGTAATTATTTATAGTATAACAACAGTTGTTTACGGATTTGATGTCGATCGAAAAGCATCTGACACACGATGTAACCATAGCCGTGTCTCTTACAACAAGAGCTACATGCTACAGTAAACTTATATTATGATAGATGATTTGTCACATCCCAGACGATTATTATTAATAAATCACGACAGGTCCCTTACGGGGTAAACAGACGCAGAGTGCCGAATAAACTCGTTCCTTGCAGACCTGATGTGTCTCTTCTATATTCATCACTCTTACCTACATACATACACGCGGTGCTGTCGGATTGCAGATTGAGCGGTAACAAATCAGACCACATGGACGCGCTAGTGGACGACTCGGTGGCCTTCGCGCTGGCCAGTGTAGCCGTCATGACCTGCCAGCTGGTGACCGCGGCCGCTGCCGTCACGCTCGCGAACTGGGCCGCAGCCAAAATGGTCAGTATCTTCATAATTATGTTCGATAACCATTTCAAAATTCATTGACTGTATACTATTTTTTGTTATCGTAACGTTAACCTCTGTTGGTTGCTTTTATTTTGTTTGACTGGCCCGTTTGTGCTGTGTTGCTGCCCTGGGGGTCCTGGATTCGATTTCCACCCAGAATAAATATTTGTGTGAGGAGTACAAATATTTGTTTTGTGTCTACGTGTAAAGAAATATATCTATTTAAGAATATAAATTATCACGTATATATTTATTTATACGTACCTATATATTTTTACGTATATGTATATTAATACACATATACGTATATATTATGTATTATATTTTGTCAGCCGTCTGATTACCATAGCACAAGCTCTCTTTTGACACTTACTTTGAGATCAATGGCCCCATGTGTGGAGATGTCCCAAGGTATTATTATTAACATATTATTATTTCTTTTATATAATTTGCTGCTTTTAAGTTCTTGAATAATCGTATTTTCTCTCTTATTTTTGTATTTCTTCTTCTTTTCATGAACAACTCTACAAGTAACCAATTAATATTGTAATCAGCTATTCTTGTGTGTTTACCTATATTTTTTTCACTATCATTTCTTTCACCGTTCTATACGAGGATAATCAAATCCATTGTTCGTTTTCAGATATCAAGGTTAAGATGGAGGCTGCTAAGATCTGTTGTGAGTCAGGAAACAGCATTCTTCGATACCAACACCACAATGAACTTCGCATCGGTGCTGACAGAGTGAGAACCGTTCTCTATTAAGCCTGGAAATAGACCATCTGAGACCATCTGATACCATCTGATACTTAACTGTCCGTGTAACTCATGACTGTCATATAGCTAGTTTACATCAGGCAAGCATGAACCTCTCTAAGAACAGATACAGATACTAAAATACCCCTAAACTCATTAATTTATCATACCTTCTTGGTCCGTTAGTCGTTAGGTATTCTTGTATTTCAATTGGATAACAACTTGATGGCACCGATTGAGTCGTAGGCGTTCTAAGTGCAAAACAAAATCTGATAACAGTTTCCATGTACCGTTAGATAGATAATAAAGAAAGTGGTTATGCCTGAACTAACTCTGATAAGTACGAGTATATTGTTCTTTTGGGTTTAAATAATTTATTCTCAGAAAGATTAGTAATATGAGAACAATGATTTCATTTAAAATACATTATATTTATACATTCGTTCGCCTGCTAGTAGGTTGTTTTAAGTGTTTCGTGTGATGCATTTATTTAAGTAACGTAATGTCAATCAAGCGCACGCATTAATAACATAATCGGCTAATTTTAGTTTAAATGCATTAAACGACGTTACATTTTAAATGGGTGACAGTATTTTGTTATAAAGTTGTTATTGCCATCAGGGACACAGAAAAACTTCGTCAAGGAGTGGGCGAGCACGTGGCGATGACGTCGTACCTCGGCGGCAGCGTGGTGCTCGCGTCCACCGTGGCGCTCATCCACGGCTGGCAGCTCACCCTCGCCGGCTTGGCGCTGGTGCCGCTGGCTTTGCTGGTGGCTGCCACTGTTGCTAAGGTATCTCGGTTTAGATGGTAATCAAACATTGCCACTACAACAAAACTTGGATCTCCAAACTCTTTTAAACGTGATGTTATTTCGTTCAGCACCAGTTTTCACAGTCTAGGACATTTTGAGATTTTATTTCAGCTGTCAAGAAATTTGTAGTAAATATTCGCCAATAACCTAAAATGTATTCAACTCACTCACTAACCCGCGGCATAAGACTGTCATATAACTGCCACTGCTATTTCCTTCTAGTACCAAACAAAGTGCTCGTCGGAGGAAGTGGAAGCGTACGGTATCGCCGGCAGGGTGGTGGAGCAGGCGCTGGCCGCGATACGGACTGTCAGGGCGTATGCTGGAGAGAAGCAGGAGGTGGATAGGTGCGGCAGTATTTGGGAACTTAGCTGAGCAAATCCTATAAGGGGTGCCAGCCGTGGAAACTCTCAAGCACAAACCCAAACCAGTGGATTCGGTTTCGTGACTTCGTCATATTTTGAAAGAATTCGTGTTTGATTTGATCAGTCATATCTTTAAGAAAGTTTCGATAGTAGGTAATAGTTTAATTTTGTCATTAATATCACCATTCAAGAAATAAAGAGAGTATAGAAATAAAGAAATATAGGAGTAATTTTTATTACATTAAACCACGTACACACGTATAAATTGCAAGAAACTTACGAGATGCTGCCGTGGCCTGACGTGATGATAATAGGAATAAATTAAAAAAATGCATTTGAAGTTAAAATTCTTTTACACAAGCAAGAATTATTTCGAGCTGGTACCTACAAAATGTATCAATATAAACAGCTTGAACGCTTTGGCCAGGTTTCAAAGCGCGCTGCGGCCGGGCTCGGCGGCG
>DWFO01006030.1:0-10145 GCA_018246595.1 Mimoniades nurscia nurscia
GCGTTTCGTTTGTTAAATTTCAAAGGAGAAATATTATACATATAGACCATATGTGAAGTAGTAAAAATTTATAGTCTTTGACTTTTCCATAAAGAATATTATATAGTTTTATAGTAGAATTTTATTGTATTGAGCATTTTCGGTTTCAAAATGAATATAACATTAATATTTAACTGGTTTACTAGTAATATTGATAAACGTAAGAATAAATCCATAATTGATGCACATAAAAATAAAAATTATAAAGATATTTTACGGAAAATAATTCTCTTGTGCCTTGGACCACACTCCCTATTTCGTAGTAAGACAACTCGGCGCGTGCTTGACAGGTGCAACACTCCTGCTACCATTTATAGGGTGCATCTCGAGATATTACTGAAATGTACACGGAACAATATACACCTGGACAGTGAAGCTACGATGGTATGTCAGTCTATCACACCTTGTGGACGAGAATACATGTTAGTATATTGTATTGCCAACCTAAAAATAATAAACTATTAATTAATGTTGCTTATTTTTATTATGACTCATACTATAACTTGTAGTTTACAATGGTTTTAAGAGTATTTTGGTGCGCACGTGTTTCTGTCGAGAAGCGGTCGTGTCTATTTTATTAAGTTCCACTTTCAGTATTAAGTTCCACTTTCAGGAATACCCTAAGTCATTGCTCCATCTACAATAAATCCTCATCCCTTATAACATATCTATGAACGTCTTCAAACAAAAACTGTTATAAAGTTGATCCTTGATACTTATACTGGATAATGGCAGTATCCAGTTTATAATTCATATGGTCATCGTGACCTTACCATCATGTCGCTCGTATTGTCTAAGAGATAATTGAATATGAAACGCTTTCGTAAAGCTTGTGCTTTGGATCGCACACCCTTTTTCGTAGTAAGTCTCAACTCGGCGCGTGCTTGACAGGTGCAAGAATCGTGCAATCGTTTAAAAGGAACATCTCGAGATATTACAGAAATATATGGGTAGGTAGCAATGGCGAATAATATGTATGTTTACGTTGAAGAAACATGAACCTTGAAGTAAATATATGTATGTATATGAACCCAAAATGGTAGACTGCTTATACCATACGTCAATATCTATCCTTGCCTTCGATTGTGGTTCAACACGGATCTCCTATTAGAATAGGTCTTAGTCAAGTTTTCTAAGTATTAGCTGACAAACTATATTTGCTAAAGATTTCTAATAACATATAGGAATGTCCATAGTGTGCTATTAGACAGTTGTGGTCAGTTAATTAAATTAGTCCTTGTTGTTAATAGGGCTATTAGTAGTAATTAGTATTAGGACTGCAGGAATAGGACTACTATTATAAAAAATAGAATTACCTAATTAAACTAAATTCTTTTGGAAATAAAACAATCGTTTCGTTCAAATTTAAAATCCTTTCTTTAAATGGGTTCCGGGTAAACTCTACAGTCATCTATCTTAATTTAGTAAAGAGCACACAAACTTACAAAGATAATAGTGATACTAGCTCGAACGAGACATCTTCTAGCTCCTCCTGTATTGTATGACTTATGTATGTATGGACACAGTATCTTATAATGTTCTTCGATACCCGATACAGTTCTGTAACGAACAGCTTAACGCAAAGCGCGGTGGAGAAACAGCAGGGTTGGTGTTGGTGCGGAGAGGGGCGGGGGGAGGTCAGTCCGTGTTGTCCGTGTACACGTAGAAGCGGACTAACACAATCGTGAATACAGTTGAGTTTGTCACCTAATCAACTGAACCTTGAACCTAAA
Source organism: Mimoniades nurscia nurscia (assembly GCA_018246595.1). Taxonomy (NCBI): domain Eukaryota; kingdom Metazoa; phylum Arthropoda; class Insecta; order Lepidoptera; family Hesperiidae; genus Mimoniades; species Mimoniades nurscia. The sequence continues at coordinate 1,773 of DWFO01006030.1, forward strand.
TTTTGGAATGTGAATAATACAGCCTATTACCTTTGTCGCAAATTTTCATTTTACATATAATTTATACGAATTATATTTCATTTTGTTATTTTTAACGATTAAAAATATCCGCAATGACCTCTCTCTCTCTCTCTGAGGCGTATGAAATACCAGCGTGGCAGACTCTGCCCTTTACCCTTCTCTTTTCGAAAGGTGGCCTATCTCCAATACTAGAGCGATAAAAGGGTTGGCGATGATGATGAACAGCAGAGACTGCCTAATTTGGTATCAAATGGTTATATGTAACTGGTCTCAAGATATTATTATTATTGTAGAGTTTAATATTACTAACACGCGAGGAGATTATGCATATTAAAGTTACTGACACACTGAACACGCGGTAATTCCTAGTGACGTTGCTTACAATTACGTTTAATTTTATTTTTTGTGGCTCTTATGTGTTTGCGCCAGGTTGCGTGGTAATGGCCTTAATAATCATTTGAATAAATGTAGGATTTGAATAAAGGCAGGTGAATACAGCGTATTAAAGATTATTGCGTTACATAGAAGGGAGAACGAGTACTTGCAGTAATCTGCTATGCGATGGAAATAGATTTAATAGTTTCTATCTCCCACCCTTGCCAAATTTTATGACACATGAAATGCGTAATATACTGGTTGAAAGATTCTTCTAATTTGGGTTCCGCTTTGCTTATAGCAAACTTTTATCAGTCCTATGCATTAGCTAAGGAGCGCGAATTCCATTCGTCCATGATTTGCTTCGTTCAACTTCTAACTGGAGCCCTTCGTAGATCGTCATCTACACGCAGACGTTACCAATCATGAGACTTGTTAATTTAGTCTCAATAAGATCTCTACAAGAACTTCTTTTAATTTTATTATTTTTTATCAGTACATAGGATATTTGACTGCCTCGTTGGTCGTGTTGGTTGCAAGTGCGACTGCCATCGGGAGGCAGGTTCTGGATTCAACTGCCGTGTCGGGCACTAAAGAATTTGTCTAAATTAGATTTTATAGCAGTGGCTCGGAGTCTGGATGTGTGCCTGGTGTATGGCAATAAGCCATTGTGGGTCGTAAACGTAACTAAGGAAACGTAGTAGTGTATTACACTCATCTGCCTGTCTTTTCAGAGATTACAGGCGTGATGTTACGTACACAGGATAATGGTCACCGAATATTACGAGTATGTACATAGTCCGCGTTTCTTTTCCATTTGAACCAACAAAAAAACTTCAGTATTCCAATATTCATCAAACACAATCTGATACTAATCAAACTAGCATTTTAGCCCTGCAGTTCATGCCCCTGACAATTGATCCGAGGTTGCCGGTTCGATACTCAACCATGACAAATATTTGTGAGATGAGTACAAATATTTGTTCTGTATTCAGGTGTAACATTATAAATTATCTGTATAATTATGTACAAATGTAAATACATATATTGTTTATCAGCTGGCAGGTTATCGTAATATAGGTCCTGCATAATTTGGGGTCTTGTGGCCGTGTGAATGTGTTGTTTTTATTAATTAGCAAGCGAATGACCGAAACTACCATAGATCGATAAACGTTATGCGCTTATGACCTTTACGAGAATAGAGCTCGCACGCTCCTCGGCAGGTGGGTACCCCACCTTGCGGGACAGGTGCCGGTGCGGAAAAAAAATTAGTAACTGTTACACATTGACCATTGACACATATGCACGTATTTTTTCACAATTTAAGATAAACTTATTGAACTTATCGAGATGCAAGTGGATTTATAATTGCCCGGTAGTCCACGGGTGCTATTGTTGAAGTTTTTTGAAAACATCATTTTGATGGCAGGTGAGAGATGAAAAAATGTCGATGGGCAAGTCTGTTGTTTGTTAGTGTTTATACTAGTGTTGTGGGTGGGTTATTCTTTACTGCTTACACTGTCTTCTCCCTACTCTGTTCTCAACTGAGCTATGTCTGGTAATATGCGAATACATACATACACCTGTATAAGAAATGGATGCAATTTTTTTTTCATTGTACGATAGCCAAGAATTTGGCTGTGATTTTTGTTTACATATTTATTTGATTAATTTTGTATTCTTGTGTTTATAATTGTCTATTTAACAACACAATACCAAAATAATCGATTATGTTAAGATAAAAATATAATAATTCACTTTTCTGCTATTCTACCAGCTGTAATATTGTTTCATCATTTCTGCGTTTAATAAGATGAAGATTGATTTATGTAATTTGATGTTTTGTATATAAACGAATAAATGCAGGCAGGTGCTACGTAATTAATATTATTGTTAGGTTTCCTGAGTGGGTACTTTTGGGGTTTAACGTAACATCGTAACATCACGCCTGCGTCCCCGAGAGTAAGCATGTAGAACATCCCCACGTTTCACCAGTTACGTTTACCTCCCACTATGGAATATGCAATTGCCATACACCGGGCACTTATCTATAGATACTCCTTAGCCACTACTAGAAAATATAAATTAAACCCAGGACTTCCCGATCGGCAGTTGCACTTGCAACCAACACGATCAACTCATATACATATATAAATTATATAAACTAATATATTTTATTCCGAATTTTATTTTGAGAATATTAACTTTAAATGTACGTACATTTCGTGTCACTTTATTTGTCCGCGATGAACTACTGAATCGATTTCAATGAAATTTTGTACATACATATATGTATGTATTGGTTGGTTCAACTTAAAAGACAGAATAGTTTTATCTCGATTAGAAACTTCATTTTTTTACTGTTAATTTAAGGTTTTACAGAAGTACAGCACCAATATATAAAGACCAAATTGTGATTGCGCTCTAGGACCTAATTATAAAACTCCACAAAATCTTCGACATAAGATTAGCGATGCTCGCCGCGTGTCAAATCCTCAATGGGCTTACGTTCGACACCCGGGACAGGAAGCTCATTGTCTTGCGCGTGCTGAGCTGGGGTTCTTGACAATGAGAGACAATAAAAAAAGAGCCAAGTGACGAAATCACGAAGTAATGAGGGCATGATGGTATTATGAGTTGGTACTTGATTTTTGTGTTGCATTTAATTTACGGAAGTCGAGTTTGTAAGTATAGGTTCACATAGTTGGAATAAGAAGCAGACAAAATGGATAATTTTATTGCGCCGTTAGTATAACAGTGACGGTGATTGCTGGGGCGGAGTTGTTGGGTTCGATTCCCGCCCAAAACAAATGTTTCTGTAATCAGTACGAATACCTGTTTCGTATTTTGGTATAGGATTAATATACATATGTATATACCTATGCATTTAGAAACGTACTTACGTTTATCAGCTGCCTAATTAGGTACCATAGTACATGCTATGTTGAATTTACGATCAAATGGTCGTGTAGGTCAAGATAAATATTGTTTCTTTTTAAAGTGCAGAAAATTGGCTGATAGTTTAACATCTCAAGGCAGGGAGTTCCATCTTAGTACAGCCTGAATAGCAAAAGAATAATGATAAAAATTTGTATTGTGCTGCGGAATATTTAGCGTAAGATTTTTAGATGAGCGAAGTACTTTGTCATGCGTCTCGCAGACGTACTGAAAGGTATCCTTAAGATCAGTAGGATAAGACGGATTATTGAAGATAGAATAAAGTAATCAGAGAATTCTGGAGTAACGCCTTCCTCAAATAGGGAACCATTTTAGTTGGCGACGATATTTTGAGATATGGTCATACTTGCGTAAGCTAAAAGATGTATCGGATACCGTTATTTTACCAATTGCTGTATTACCCATGGGGCGAATAGAACATCAGTTATTTTTGAATTCAAATTAACTGTACTGATGTATTATTATCACGTCTACTTAAGTGGGCTTTCGAATCATAGTCTTTAAATTTCATCAAATTAGATTATTCTTAAATTCGCTCTGACGGCGTTTTGCAAACAAACATTGGATTGAATGACTAAATATACAAATAGGGGAAAACGAACCATAATATCGCCACCATATAACAGTGTAAACAGAATGTGTAATATTTTATAGTGTCCCACAATAAAGCAGCGATTTTGCAAACGAAATCGTCTCACAACATCTGGAGGTCCATCGGGACAGCCAGTTTATGTATGTGTGCAATGATATAACAGTAATAATATAAATATAATAGTAAAAAGAAGAAAATGTACAGTCTTTAACTTTATGAAAACGGGGATACGTAGATCACGATATATCTAGAGGTATTTAAGAAATTCTCAATGAAATTTTTCATAGCCAGACGTACGGCTAGCGATCTACCAGCGCTATAAAACTACACACTTACTTTACACTACTTACTTTCACTTACTTTACACTACTTTACACCAATGACAAACAGTTTTTTACAGAGTTAATGTAATTTCACAAAGAAATAACAGTGAAAAATATGTAACTTTAGTACTGTCTGTAATTATCATTTGTAACGAAATTCTTGCAATGCATTATTATTATTATTATATGATACGTGTACACTATAGTGTAGATTCAATTTATTGCAATATATTATTATTGACGCGAACAGGCGGTACAAAAGAGCTGTCTTATCGCTACGACGAGCACTCTCTCGCATAGCCCTTTGCGATGACAACATAGAAAGGGGGTAGAGTGCCAACTGAATACTTATATGATATCATCGAAATTCATTAATTATACAGATACATCATACGTATTTAACAATACCACATGAGTTCTATGATATATCCTGAAAATTAAATAATATTGTCGTCGTTGATGTCTATCGTTTCTAAAGTTTGGCGAATATTTTGTAATGTTATACTATTAACATATGTCACAGCCAATAGTCACTATTCGTTTAGCATATTAATTTAAAACCTACATGAATCATTTATATACGTATCTCACGTTTGAGATGTTCATGGCTCTTCATGTATCTACATGCAATTTGCACCGGCATGCCTCCCTTAAGGATATAGAAACAGAGACAATTATTCATCAAGGAACAGCGAAACATTAAATATTGCGAAGTATAAACCATCAGAAATAGGAGGCTTCTCGAGCGGCGACTATATCTAATTAAGAACATATACTGCCCGGCGCACCCTGGGCATTGCGGCTTATCCTTTTACCACGATGGCTGACCAATAACGATCAGCTATCGACTCGAAGAAGAAGAAGAAGACCATCAGAAATATTTCTACTAAGATTAGTTTCGCCCTAAAATACAACTCAAGGTTATAGACTCCACAATGGTTAGTTTCAGTTTCATTTTAATTACATAAATAGACATTAGTGTTACTAGCAAAACTAAACGTACACTAATTTGACCGCGAAATTGCACCTGATTTGTTATATGATATACATTTTCAATTCTATGTCATTATCAAGGTTATATTGTGGTCCGAAACGTGTTTTGAGTATGTAATAATATTACATATGTTTTTAAAAGCTCAATTTGCATATTGACTGAATTGGAGTCGAGGTCAAAGTCATAAGTTCTTTTAAAAAATATTTCCTAAGAAACTTCCATTCAGTACACTGGTAGCGTTTTGGAAGATGTCTGAGAACGGAGAGGGTGCGTTGAAAGAAATTCCTCGACACTAGATATTTTATGACAAGTAATAGATATTACATTAGTTTTATTACTTTTAGATATTGCATGTGAATATAAAGTAGAATTGTATGTAAAGTAAGGTATGGTATTGTAATAATGGTCCTAATGAATATTGTTCTTTTCTCAATTATTCCTTACAGTGGTTCATATTTTTAATATCCAGGACTAACGTTTAGGTTTTATAAATCATACTTTTAGTGAGGGTAATAGAGCGGTATTAAAATATATTTTGCCGTTCGAAATTTGCAAATTACCCAAAATACCACGTGAAATTAGTTAAGCCTGTATTTAACCAATTATATAAATCCCTGTCAGTCGCTGCTAACGACGCGACGACCTGACCGGAAGCGACACGTGACGTCACGGCGCAACCGGAAGAGCCGCCATGACGCGCACTGAGGAAAAAATTACGCGCGTTTTCGGAAACTGACAACTTCCGGTTCCTGTGGCTTTCGCGCTAAAGGGGTTGAAGATGTTTGGAATATTAAATTTGCGAAAAAACCTGTTATTTTTTTTTCATTTTATGCAACCATATGGCACCAAATCCATAGCTTTGATTCGATAAATTAACGTACGTCACAGTCCATTGTATCTGGTGATACCATACCCATGTCATTCACATATTCATCCAGTTTTATAACTATTTCATGTTGTAAGAGCCTGGTAAAAATTCTGTTAAATTCCATACCATATCATCGACTAAATATAATAAATAATGTTTCTATATAGCCCTCCAATTAGGTGGAGTGACGACATAGGCAGTGGTGGAAAACGAAGAACTGAAGATTTAGCTCAGTGATCTGCTATTGGAGACGTGTACGTCTAACGATGAGGTGATCCGACTAATAATATTGATGTTTCTTTTTTTTAAATAATAATAATAATTTATTTTCAACTACAGTTCGGTACATTACATTTCCTTTCAATTATACACTTAAACAATATAGGTAATATTACACGACGAAATAATTTACTACTAGCTTCCAAACTAGGCGAAGGGCCTGCCTCGTGGATGCTACATATGAATGTTACCAAAAACAAACCATACTATTAACAAAAACACGATAATTGCTTATAACTTTCATTTAACATTCATCTTTTATATTTCTTCTGATTGTTTGCAGTTCAAATAGTTCTAGTATTTTATTCTACAAGCGAAAACAGTAGTCCATGAAAGCAAGCCATAAGAACGTCACTATAGATAGCCTACGAGAACTCACAGAACCAGTCTGAGACCGTAAAGATATTTTTTGTTCATATAACTACTGTCATATCGTTTTTGTTCACACATTTCCTTTCTAGATATTATACTGATCTTCCGCGTTATTTTCTTTACGCTCATAGGAACCCATTAATGTCCCACAGGTGGGGGCGTGAGTAGATTTTTGCATCTTCTGAAGACTTCATTTCCAACTTCGAATGCCACGGAGATTTACTAATACTGACTGTACTTGTATTGACAAATGCGCAAGTTTCTGTGTATGGTTGTAACAATGTGTGGCAGATGTTAGTAATAAAAGTGTAATTGATATTCACTAGATTAAAAATCCTATTATATCGTTACCAATGCGAGACTAACAACGATTTTTATTAACACTGATATTAACCAAAGTTATTCACACCGATAGTTACATTTTTACGGATTTATTCGAGTTCGGTTGAAGATGTTCCTTGGTAGTGGCTACACTGTACACATAAAAAGAGAACTTGGAAATGATCCTGAAGCCGTTAATTACAATGAGCGACTGAAAACCCATTATACTAAAAGCAAAATTTTGGGCAGCCCTAAGGTGCCGAGGTCTAATGTCACTTACCTAATGATAACAGCCGTAATTAACAGATGAATGTAATACAGAAAAGAGTCTTGTGAGTAATTGAAAGTTATTAAAATATAATTTAAAGCTTATCCCGTACTAATAGATTTTTCATTCGAAATCCCCTTTTAGTCATACAGCCTTGACCGAATTGAGTGATTCTAAACATAATATGAAAAAGATTTTAATCAATTCGTCATTTATATTATTGCTTAGGGGCTTGACCAAGTAAAGAGTATCAATGATTTCAGATTTTTCTAGACCTTTTTTTTAAAGCAGTCGGTGCAAATGACATCTTATGAAGTTACCTAATGTTTGTTTATATTTTGATATAAAAGCCAGGCCAGATCTATTAAGATTCTATAGAAACTAATTTGATAATGGCATATAAAACTTTATTCTTTTTTGTTTAAATTGGATTGCCATCCAACCTAGTGTCGGGGCCACGCGAATTGAAACTCTGTTATGTAAAAATTTAGAAGTTCCAGAAGATACATTAACGTTTCACCTCTGCCTACAGACGTTACCATTTACTAATTGTATAACATTATAAAAACCTCGAATATTGCTTTGAGGAAAATACTCTAGATTATCCATTTCAAAGGTCTGCGAAATTTAATGAAAAGTACATCAATTGCGAGATATTTCAGCGCCGTTTGCCCGCACTTAAAAAAAGAAAGACCCCCAACAAAAGCCTTTGGAAGGCTCTATTTGAGCGAAGGGCAGTACTTAATGAATAAAGTAATTAGGCACAGCCTTTTTACGAGTCTGCTCCTGTTAATAATATAGCATTCAAAGGGTTTCGGTGCGACTTTTCAACGGGATTTTTTAGGTGTATTTGTAAAATTAACCAATATCTATTTAAAATAGAGTTTGGATGCAATCGATTATTTACGATTACAAAGTCCATTACCTTTAGTGGCTGTTCTTAAGCGATGGTGAACATTTATCATTATTTAAACCACTGTTTGCTACATCTAAATTATGTTT
>DWFO01006031.1:0-10145 GCA_018246595.1 Mimoniades nurscia nurscia
TTCCATCGTGGGACTTAAAAGTAACTGGTGAAACGTGGGAATGTTCTACATTCCTCTGTCTACCTCTTCGGGGATTAAAGGCGTGAAGTTACTTTTCAAAATAATTAGTTTAAAATGTGAATTATATATTGCGTCATTTAGTATGTATGAAGTTTTAAGCAATTATGAGCATGGAAAATAGAGATGGAATATCAAGAATTACAATTTAAGTCACTCTAAATTTCCATACTTTATAATCTTTACATTATTTTCGTTTTCATTGTTTTGTTGGTATTGAAATGTTTGTATAAATTTCACGAACACTTTTTTTTGTCGTTTCAGGCCTGCGAAATAAGGGACGGCTTGGAGAAAATAGTCAAAGGAAAATTTAAACTTGAGAACAAAAGTTACGACACCGTCGACATGGGGACAGGTAATAAGGTCGATGGCGATGATGCCAGAGAACACTGTACCGCATGTTATATGATCGCTACGCACAACTGTATGTAACTGTTTGTTCGTTCAGCGAAGTGCATCCGCATAATGAAGTGCATCGTGTCGGGGCTGTTCCCGCAAGCGGCGCACCTCGGCGGCGACGCGGCCTACCGCGGCGTGCGCGGCGCGCGCCTGCACGTCGCGCCCGACAGCTGCCTGTACCGCGTGCAGCAACCCAAGTGGTCTGTACGCCGCTCGTGCTAACTTAGTGTTAAAAGTCACCAATAGATGGCGGTGTTTTCATGTTGAATCTGACACGCATCCTGGGCAATCACATGTTTTTGAAGTTTGATTATAATATGCGCTATAACATCGAAAAGTAAACCTTCTTGATACTAAATAGTTTTCCGTAATGGACAGCATGGTAGGAAATAGTTTAAAAAAAAGAATGATGCCTGTAATACCCGAAGAGGTAGGTAGAGGAATGTAGAACACTCCCACGTTCCACCAGTTACTTTTTAAGTCCCACTATGGAATAGGTAGTGAGCCTATTGTCATACACCGGGCACATCCAGACTCCGAGCCACAACTAAAAAATCTAAATTTGAAAATTTAGTCCGACCCGAGGAATTTAGCCTGACCCGGGAATCGAACTCCGGACCTCCCGTCCGGCAGTCGCACTTGCAACCAACACGACCAAAGATGCGGTCTAATAGTTTAATTGATCTAATAGTTTAATAGAAAATAGTTTTAACTCTCATAAGTAGAAATAGCTTCTGGTATACGCTTCGAAGCGGTTCATTATTTTTTAACGAATATAATAGAAGAAATTCTGACATAAAAACTGTTGCAAAGCTTTGTCCAATTGCATAGAAAACTCATAGGTATTTGTATGTGAGTTTCGTTAAGTATTGTATAAGTATTGTATAAGTATTGTTAAGTATTGTATAAGTAGTGTTTCGTTAAGTATAAGTATTGCACAAATAATTAAAATAATTTATTACAGGGTGGTGTTTGCGAGCGTGCAGAGCGTGGGTGACAAAACCTTCATGCGCGACATGATGACTATAGAAAAAGACTGGTTACTTGAAGTAGCCCCGCATTATTTTAAGGAAACTTAATGTATTATACTTTACGGTTACTCAATAAAGACAGAAATGAGTGATTGTTGTCTTTCCATTTGTTTATTAATGTATTAGCGCCATCTATTGTCGCAGAATGTAAACGAATTTATATTAACGCCATCTATTTGTGGAAATGGTAGGGAATATGATTCTGCTTGTATTTTTCATCGTATCACAAATTAAAATTGTATAATTAGAATTACTATAAGTACAAGCGGGCTACACAAGGTCTGTTAAATTTTATTGGAGTGTTCACTTTTTGTAAATGAATAAATAAATAAAAATCTAGCCGTAAAAACTCATTGAATATATGAATAAATTTTGTGCTACCGGATAGAAGAAGAAAAACTCAGTCAGATAATTTCTATCACGTGGTTAGATACAGTAAAATTGATATCAATAAAAAATGTTTGCAGTTAGGTAAGTAACAGATTTATCTATTGAATAACATTATGTTACATGTTGTTGTTGTCACACAGTTGATCAATGCTGTATCTGCTTCTTGTATATTGATATGCAAAAGATTGCTTGTGCTTTAATGAGGTGACCCACTGATATACAGATCAACATTGTACATGAATAATAAAAAAAATGATATTAAATATTTCATGTTTCAGGCCGTTTAATTACAATCTTACAAGTTTTATCTACTTTGGAAAGTATGATAGTTATGGTAGGAAATTATTATTATTATTATAAGAGAAATATATGCGAACAATGGAAATAAGGACACCCAGTACATTTATTTATTTAAAGAAAGACCGTAGATGTAAATAAATGAGTGGCGCTAACAGTATACGACTTCTCATTTAGTTTTAAAATGACAAACGAAGTTTGATTGTAGTGAGTGAAAAAAATAATAGTTGAATCGGAAGAGACAAACCTAGGCGTATATACTTCGATCAAATCGTAGATATCTTAAATAACGCTGGGTAAAATTTCCTTCAACATATGAGCACATATCACGACTGTAATGAAAGTAAAAGGGCACGAAGATGTCTGCCCGGTCAGTAACGTAACATGCCTGCAATCCGCGAAGACGTCGGCAAAAATGGGGGTGTTAGCCCCCATTTTTCACCAGTTACATTTGACGCCCGAACATGGAATAGGTGACCTTATTGCCGGACATATATACACAGGGCACAAATCCATAGGAATGTCAACTTAGAAAAACTCAATAGTTACCGACACGTTGGTCGAATACGAGTGAACGTGCATACATTACAGTTCTCGATAACGTTTTTGTGAAGCTTATCAGCTCGCACTTGGCATGACGGCATGATTCCTTAACTCTTCTTATTACCAGAGGACACCCGTGTGCAAAAGGACAAAGGTGAAAGGATCTACGACAAAAACTATTAGCTAGTTTTCATCGGCAATACAACTGTATGAATGAAATGGTAAAAGTAGTCCAGATATTAGCATATATCAATGTCGATGCAATTAGTACCTTTATCTATTTTAATATTACACGTTTCGTGGCTGTAGGTATATATACACGATTTAATCAAATTGAACTCCTGAGGACTGAAATACCTGGTTACTTCTAGTACAAGGCCAAGTAGCTGGGTGTTAAAACCCATCAAACTGAATTGCCAATTGTTTTAATAACATTGACAGGCCCGTTGGTGCAGTGGTTAGTGAACCTGACTGTTGCGCCGGGGGTCGTGGGTTCGATTCCACCCAGAATAAATATTTGTGTGATGAGCACATGTATTTGTTTTGTGTCTGGGTGTGTAAAATAATAAAAAAAAATTTAAGTATATATTTACATGTATATATTATGTAGTTTATCAGCCATCTGGTTACCATGCCACAAGCTCTCTTGACGCTTAGTTTGGGATCAGATGGCCGTGTGCGGAGATGTCCCGAGATATTTATTTATTATTATTTATAATTTTTGCATATGCATCGTCATTCACATGCGTAACAAAATTTGCAAGACAGTGTTAACTTTGAGTACCACATTACAATGAATGGAAAAATTACATGTGTCGGGGACGCAATTCCTTAGGCACTATCTTAATGCAAGGTATGAAGATGGCGATTAGCTTGTTTGTCTTTACGTAGCAAAGTATGCTAGAGTTAACGTTTATGGCTGGGCGTAGGGAAGTTTCGGTAACAACACACAAGGCGAGCCTTTATTATGCCCTATGTCGTCACAAGATGCTTGTGCTATTTGAACCTAAATAAAACTAAGTCAGATGGCGTTTATTAGAAATTATGGATAAAACATAACATTATGGATACTTTTTCAAAATCACCAATATTTGAACATGTAACAAACGACACGGGCTAGCTTTAAAAATTAGTAACTGTAATCATTTTCGGCATGACTTATCTCGTTGATAACTTAATATGGGATAAATGTAGAATTAAAGGAAGTGACGTTGACTCTTTGTACAGACAGAAACAATGTAAAGTTTAAAATCAAACTAGTACGTACCTACCTCAGATTAATAGAAATATTGATAGCACTTACATACAAAAAATGAATTGCAAATTATCTATGCCGTGAGTTCTTGCATGGTGAAAACAAATATTCCTTTAATAACATATAAAAACAACTTTGAACGGATATTGCAATTAGATATTATAGTCCGTTGGGTATTCATCTACATGTAAATATTTTACTGAATTAAAACTATATTATCCGTGTTGGATAACAGGAATAAATGAAACGTAATTTCATTTATTTACATGTAGGTAAATCAAGAGTGCCGGTTTAAAACGTTTGTGTAAGCTAATGTCAATCACGAATTGAAGATGGCACAATGACTAATGTTGTGATTCAAAACTTAATACCAAATGTAGCTTAATAACGTACATTTGTTGCTTGTGTCCATCCGTTAATACAGCAACTGGACGTGACATAAACGAAGTCTTCGTTGGCCGAGTTCTAGGAAAGATCGAGATTCGAAGCCATTACGCGCCAACATTCAGTTCCGCCGTGCTGCGGTCAGACAAACATTCCCAGAGACGATCGACCTCCCTCGCCGCCCGCGCCGCTTACTGCAACGGACCCCGTGCGAGGAGAGCGCAAGCCGCGGGAGGTCCGCCCGCTGGCTGCACAAACTCCGTAGTTTATGAGTGGGCGGATAAGTCGTCGATACTCCGTGTACCGCTTCATTGGACGTTAATTAAAGTTTCTTCGTCTTATTTTCCGACCGTGAAACAATTGCCGTGTGTCGCTGACAACTCCGCTCGGTCACAGTGAGAACAAAGAAAATAGGACCATAATAAAATGTTACTTATATTACTAAACGCTGTACTTCATTATCAATAAACGCTGAATTTCTTAATGTTTCAATAAACGTATAATCTTGCCCTATGAATAAATTTCTACTAAAAACTCAGGTAGCAAGTGCTCAGAGAGGTTGCCGAGACATTGTTACCAAAATTGCATTTTATACAAATACAATTTAAAGCATTTATGACGTACCTATATAGTTCTTGTGGACCATCATTGCGCTTCTAACAATAATTCCAGAGAAACGCATTAGATGCATTCTAATAAGGACTGAATTTGTAAATTTGACAATAAGACGAAATCAGTATAAAATGTATTGAATATGAAAGAGTTAGCGTCTATTTTTACGCGGCCACTGACCTCCTCTGTTTACCCTTTCGGAGAACACAGGCGTAAAGATAAACATAAACAAGAAACTTTCAACCGTTTCATATTGGAATATAGATAATTTGCTTTGACTTTGAAATTAATAATTTATATAATTTTACCGTCTACCAAATAGAACATGTCATCTAAGTATATAAAACAAGGAAACAATAACTTATACAAAAAAAATCTCTGAAAAGCAGCGTTACATTTTTGGAAGTCATTTTTGTCAGAATTTATAACGACGGATAAGATTTTATGGGGCCCCCGGAATATTTATATCAGTAAAAGCGTACAAGAACCTCGTCTAAACTGAATGTGCGTTGAATGTGGTCCCAGGAAATATTGTCTAACGCTTAATACTAAAATATTCACTTGCACAAAAACTAGATTGACTAGTGGAGTTTTAATGAAGTAGAATATGTTTATTAAGCAGGAGATCAAGAACCGCATGTAAGTATAATGCTATGATGTTAGAATTACATAATTTTTAAATTATTTTATTCGGTATGCTCCTCTATGAGATCCTAGTATCACTCCTCCTGTGACCATGCTTACGACAAGCAATAAATTAAACCTTTCATTTATACTACATACATATAATGCATTCTAAAAATAATTTGCACAGTTAGTGTATAATTGAGAAACATATGGTTAACATAACGTAAACAGATGTTATCACAATATCAAATTAATGTTACAATCAATATTATTTCATTGTTTTTGTATTTTTGTTGTAAAACAAGTGGAAAACTATTGTTAATACGGCATCGCCCCAGATTACTTCGGGAGTTAGCAAAAAGAGCCAAGTGCCTAATATATCTAACATCACAACTATAATATAATCTTAGAATGGCAAACCTGATTTATTTTTTATTTAATTATATTTATTTGCAGTTACATTAAAAATATACTGCATAATATAACTAGGACCACTCTAATCTAAGACTTTAATATCTATATCTTCCATATCTATTTCCATGATACATTTGTAAAGGAAAACTAATACTAAATACAGTTTTGAATAACAATAAACAAAAGTTTCATATAACAATGATTTATAGTAAATATAACGATTACAAATATACATATAACAACTAGTGTTATACAATAATTCATTAAAGTGTTGTATGCAACATTAAACAAAGGTGCTATATAACAATAGCATACCTGATGTTACGCTAACACAGAATACTTCGTACCCTGTTCTCATAACGCTTCCAGTATTTCATTCCCGCGGTGTGTCACCGCGCGCGCTCTCTACGATATTGCCTCGCAGGACACCGTTCGCCAATATTCGCTTGCACAGCTTTAAATGAAAAGCTTTCAAGCGTACAATCTTACCTATATCGCTTACGTAGATGAAAACAAATGAGATATGTGAGTGTATGTGTGTGTGTAAGAATATTTTATTTTGAAACGAAACCATGGGAAAAGCGGGGAATGTTCAAGTTGAAGCAAAATTCATATGTGAAGAAAGAAAAATGGTTTTGGTGGACAGCGACATATTAAAGCTCGTTTAAAGACCGATACATGCCGACAAATGGACATCCGTCTGCTGAATTACCTACTCGCCGCCGTAACCGTGAATTAGGAGGATCATCGCAACGACATAATACATAAATATAACCATGTAGGATAGAACCGGTTGTACTAACGAAATATTACCTAGATAGTCTGAATTCTGACGAGGGCTCAAAATTTTTTCCTTGTGATAAAAGACATACGTTCGCTAATAGCACAAAACATGAATTGTAAAAATTATGGTGGTAACGGTAACAAAATAAACATAGTGGTAGTTGCCTGTGGTAGTACCAGGAATTAGAATAATCATCAAGCAGATCCCAAACGCTGGTCGCTATAACTTTTTTACAAGCACGCAATCATACCTTTGTGGGCTATAGATAATTACAATCCATTAACTTCCGTACTTTTAATGTTTATTTAAATTGTTATCAAAACAACATTTATACCGTTAGGTATTCGTAATTCCACTAAAAGATACTCCAAAAAAAATAGCACATGGTGAATGACAAACGACGCAGTCTCGGAATCGATGACATCGCTTATTCTCGAATTCGGAAATGGAACAGAATTCAACGGAAAAAGTCATTTTCCTTTTTCAACGTACCTTTAACGGTACAGCGAAAAAGGTATCGAGTAACCTGCCATCCAAATATTCGCAAGTGACAAAATGTCAGCCACAGTTTATACGTCGGCGCCGAAGCTTTATTGAAAATGTCTTTCAATTCACAAACTTTTGGATACGGACACAAATATATTATAGATAATACATTTAATATAATATATACAGTACATATAATTTATACAAACAAATGTAACTGAAATTTATAGTTTTGGTTTGCAAAGGAAACCACACTACACTACAGATTTATTAATTTGTCTGTATTTTATGGGTGTCATGTATGCTCAGGATGAGGATTATGGGCCTAACCCCTCAGGGGAGGTCTATATCTAGTCCTCCAGACTAGTCCAGGTTGATGATGATGGATCATCGTCACTCGTCACCATCATTAACTCATCTGTGGTTCCGTGAGTTTCTCACTATATTTCACTTGACTGTTATACCAAGTAATAGATAAATTAATTTTGTTTTAATTGTTCTGTTTTATTTCATAAACGTACAACAAATCTAATAAAAACACAAATAAACTAAAACCACTTAACGAATAAACAACCACTTACATAAATATCATTATTTATATCACATTCTAATACAAAAGATAAATTGTACGTAAGATAAGATCACAAAGCGATGACAGAAGGTGGCCTTATCACTTAATTATGTAGATGTGTTCATCATACAAATATTAATTCTGGGTGGGAATCGAACCCACGACCCTCGATGAAGAAGTCAAATTCACCAACAAGTGCTCTAAAGGGCCAGTAAATTATTGAAAATAAAATCATTTCAAACGGTACGTTAAAAAAATCTAGCGATTTGGCATGTCGAATGGTCTGAGGCAAATTGTTCGATAACTGAACTGCTATTGAACAAGACGGTAAGTTTGAAAAAAGGAAAAAATGTTAAAAGAATTTTCAAGAGTCTGCAATATTCTTAAAGCAATAAAAAAGATACAATCCGCGGAGAGAATTCATATCTCCCTACAGCCACATATAAAGGAGTATGTTTATAATTCTATCATTATTAATTATTTGAACTGCGCGATTCTGCATGGTGCCCAGAGGACGAAAACCAATACTTTGAAAAAGCAGCCTATACGTGTGAAAACTAAGCGATATGGGCCGTGACTAGTGATGTAACGAATATTCGCATTTGCATTCGCATTCGTGAATATTCGCATACTTTTACATATTCGCATTCGCATTCGCGAATGTCGGTAGTTTCTGATACTCGTTATATCACTAGCCGTGACTAAGGCCTTTAAACCTCGAGGAAAAGGTCTGGTACGAGGAAATGGCTTAGCCTTATTAACTACACCGATGTTTTTGAATACCTACATACCTACTGGTACTTTCAAAAGTTACCTGAAACTGTACTTGAGTTTAATTTCTTAATATAAACGATGCCATCATCTTTGACTATTCAAACATTAACAGTAAAACTACTTTCAAAAGCTACAAACCATCAACTTACTCCAAGTTTTCAAAAAGTAATAACTGAAGTAAACGAACCGATTTCATTTTACCGTTTACTCACATATACAATCATATTACAGGCGATACTGATTCTTTGGATGTTTGAGGTTATCAAAACTTTGTATTCGTAGCACGCGAAATGAACGCGAGTCCGTGCTTCAGTTTTATTGAGACAAAGCCGCGGAGGGACTATAAAGTTTATCATGCAAAAACTATTCACGTCAATGGAACACATTAAAAGTTTTCCACATCCAAATTTCCGTTCCGGTGAGAGCAAGGCCGCACATGCTTTATGACCGACTGAGACCAGAGATAACCGAAACGTACTCGTATGTACAACTTATAATAACAAAAAGTAATAATATACTAAACTCTACAGCAATGTGCCAACATTATTTGAAAGTACAAGAGTATTTTTAATATGTTAATAACATGTTACAATTTCATTCCTTACTTTTATTATTGTTGACTAATATTGTTTGTTTTTTTACGAAAAAGTGTCGACTGCGAATGTTGACGAACACAGTGATACTACGAGTTGCACTCGGCCATCGTGACGTACCCGCGCGTGTGAATGAATACAATAATAAATAATAATCATATCTGTGAAAATAGATATTTGGCACTCTGTGCTGCCTGCCTATTCCGCAGGAGGCCTGGCGTGATGGTAATATAACAGTAAAACAGTCTACTAATCATATCACTATTAATTACTAAGTGTCTTACATCATATAGATAAACTCATACATATACGATAGCTCTGTGTTTAATTTGACACTGATGGATTAGGATATTGCTGAATCTAAGTAAAGCAAGAAAGATTGTTATATATGTATAACATAAAATATACTTTGCAGTTCTGTAAGACGTATCACGCCTGACAACCCGTATACCGGCAGCGTCGCAGACTACAGCCATCTCTGATACTGAGAGAAGACCCATGTCCACCAGATAAAGAATAAAAAGTCGAACAGAAAATTACGGTTACTTTTCTCGGTAACAGAATATCGCCACAGTACATCAAAGATGGCGCCAATCGAGCCGTCGCGCGTCGTCTTAAGTTGCGAGCTGGTTGTCCCGGTAATAAGCACTTAACCGCGCTTGTAGCGATCTTAATCTCCCCGGGCGCCCGATCCATCGCTTCCTATCTCAAACACTGCCGGGAATATTTACGAAAGCACACAATCTTTTATGGTCTATTAAATTCAAATTCAAATATGATTTATTCAAAATTGGTTCATTACAACACTTTTTGTACGTCAAGATGAAACTACCACCGCTTCGGACAATGCTTCGCTATGGAGAAGAAGCGGCGAAAGAAACTACATAGGTGTGCTTCTGCATCTTTTTTAAAATAAGCACTTATGTTA
>DWFO01006032.1:0-10145 GCA_018246595.1 Mimoniades nurscia nurscia
ATTTGGATTTTCTAGTAGTGGCTCGGAGTTTGGATATGTGCCCGGAGTATGGCAATAGGCTCACCACCTATTCCATAGTGGGACGTAAACGTAACTGGTGAAACTTGAGAGTGTACTACAATCCTCTGCCTAGCTCTTAGGGAACTACAGCCCAGATGTTTATTTTATGTAGGTAATTAAAATTTTAAAATTATGTATTAAAGGCATAGCATTACACTTCCACAGTTTAATAATTTTAGTAAGTGACTTAATTTTATTTAAAATTTCAAAAATTACCCAACAAAAACTAACTTTACTTCTAAGCACTACTTTAATGTCTGTCATCAAATCAGTTTAATGGAGCGAAGTAAGCTGAATCTCAAAACAACAGAACAAAATGCTTATATCAGACCGCGATCTTTCACACGCCTCATTTCACCGCGAGCCCTCAGTAAACATGGCGGTAATCGGCATTAGGGCGAGAGGGTAAATACAAAAAAACGAAAACCGTAATAATAGAATAATTTTATTAACATACTATGTTAGTTACACTGAAGATTATATTTAAGATTTTTTTGGGTATTTTACAAATTAACGCCTGTAGGCACTCGTGTCGCCAATATTAAAACAATTTAAAAAATATTACCATTAAATTTCTAATTTGTTGGTACGGCAATTTTTTTCTTACACCTACTTTCTTTTATTTACAGGACTTATTTTCAAGTATGATTTTAAAGTGAAAAACTTGAAGTGAAAAAAGACTTGGCAACCGGGGCTTTTTGACTACTGACTACTCCATAAACAATCCGGCGTGACGAACGCTATCTATACTTCATAAACGGGCTAGATACTAAACGACAAATGAGACATCGTTTACAAACATGTTACAGCCATTACGAGAACAGGCAGAGACTTGTCACTACCAGTAGCATTGTCTAACTTAAAGCCTGCTACAAGAACTGCGCCATTAGCATGTTTGTGATACACCATTTGTCATTCGCTTCGTAGATCCGCCTTCTTTTCCAGCCCTGACACCATCACCGGAGAAACGATAGAATTACTTTTAAAATTGTACATTGATTTTTTTTACATAACGTTGTTAAATGTTATATAATTTTTGTGTTTGTCTATTTTTTTTTTTCAATTGAACTTAACATCGCATTTTAACTTCTGTAATCCCTGAAGAGTTAGGCAGAGGAGCGTATTACACTCCCACGTTTTAACATTTGCAATTGCGTTTGCGACAACTCGAGCAATGACGCAGTCAGTTTAGAAATACGTAATTATTGTAATATATTTACTACATAATATATATTTAGCTATATTAGACAACGGATATTGAGTTTTTGTTCAGTTGTCGTTAGCTAATACAGCAAGTAACAGACAATCTTACAAACATGCGAATAAACTAGTCAGAGAATATTGAATATTCTCAATCGAGGTAAATAACAAAAAAGGGAAAGTGTAATATTGTAAAAGTAATATTAGGTCGTGACCGTGCGTTTCACCGCTAAAAGCGTTCGACGCTTTCAAATATTTAATATTGACTATCGCAAAATATCCATGTCAAAAGAGCTTTGTTCATTGAGTTCTGTGCATGTTTTATACACAAATAAAAAGAGAAGAAATAGGCTGTCTCGATCGAGAGGTCCTTCGTTGAAATCCCGGGTCGGGCACTATTGGACTTAGATTTTATAGTAGTGGCTTGGAGTCTAAATATGTGCATGGTGTATGGCCATATTACAAAAGCGTATGTTATAAACATACTATAGAGAAGAAGGAATACTAATTTATTATGGCATTTAAGTATAAAATTTTCCACACAATAATGTATTTAGAAATGTTTAAATGAAGTTCATGAGTTCGTGCGTGCAAGTACAGTTCCAGCAGGAATCAGACGCCCTTGTGTGAAAACCCAAGTATATAATTATTATCACTATCACTAAAACGTAGCAAAAACTTAAACATAAATAAATTCACTTTTCTGTTCTATAAGTTGACGGACGCGGGTGCCGAGGGAGGCCAAGATTCACCTATCTTGATCAAATAGGCCAAATTCTGGCCGATGAGGAGTCAGATGCCACCGAAACTGAGCTATAGTTGTGTGCGTGTAGATGTGTTTATTGTAACGCACGCACGAGCTATTCGTAAAAACGATGAGCGCACGAGAAATTTGCATGTTGCAAAATCATGCGGGGAAATTACAAAGGTCGGCGTGCGATTAGGAGCGAGCCGAAATGCGGATACTGTGTGTTGCCGCCTCGCACTCGTGACCGGGTCATTGCCGGGCGTGCGAAGACGGTAATTCGCTGTCTTGTTTTATGTCGTGTATCAGCACACATATTATACGAACATAGCGAACGTGGTGATTGCCGCGGCTACTTTGACATTACGTTCACGCCAGGTCTCCCAGGTGTAGGCAGACACCACCAAGTCCCGAATATCTCTGTACTTACAGATCTGCCGGGCTTCTTCTGCATGCCACACGTTTACGCCGGTTTTGAAATTCTGACTCCGTTGTTAAACAGTATCTGGCCTAATTTTCTTATCGACGTTATCTACCTTTAAAAGAAACGGTTTTTTTTTGCGCTTGCCTAGATTTTTCCTTCTTTTATGTGAAGAGAGCATACATAAGTCGATAGACAAAAGTAGTCTTAAATGAAATGTAAATGTTTATGTGTCAGTTATACAATAATTCATGTACACCACTTATCACGCTGGTGTTCACAGGGAGAGGGGCCGGGAAGAAGGATAACGAATGGAAAGGGAAAGTTAAATATAAATATTTAAGTCCTTAATAATCTTATTAAAAATATACGTAAATGAACAAATCGCATAAACATATGGTCATATAAGCATAGCCTTATCTTTTCTTGTTTGGAGAGGAGATCGGTGCGCAAGAGTGAAATGATGAGAGGGTTGATGATGGAGACAATGATGATGACAACAATTGTGTTCATGATGATGATGAACATGATAATTACAGCTACTAAATGTATATGTAATATGTCACAAATTACTTTATACTCAAGCAACACATAGATGGAGTACGGCTACTAAAGCCTCTGAAATAACGAAAATTAATGTCTATCAGAGCTTATAAAGAGGTGGGTACCGTGGAACAATTACGCAACGTTCCTTACGAGAAATTCGCGGCGGAATAATATCGCCCCAAAATTTTCTCATCAATACCGCAGAACCCGTTTATCTCCTTCAGATATCGCTGTAACGAGGTTTCCCTTACAATAAACCAGGAAATCTTAATCCCGGGCCGCGGCTGAAATATCTTCAGCGTACCAGCGCAAAATTGTAATTGTAACCTTCACTTTATATGGTAATTTATCAAGTTATATTCTCGCCGTTGTCGGATCTCGTGCCTACGAGTATTTTAATTATTTGATAATTATTATACTTAATATAAAATTAATGTGTGTAAAACTACAACGAACATTTTCTGTTAGTCTTATCAAAATATACAAAGTTAATGCTATAGGTAGGTAATACTATTAACATCATCATCAGCCTAAGTCCGTTGCTGGATGTAGACATTCCCTGAGGAGTTTTTTCCTGAGGGAGCACAACTCCTCGCACCGCCTACGCCGCTGCCCATAGGCGCCAAGAGCATGTAGCCATGCCTGGACAGGCCATGCCATCAACGTAATAAAATAGTTAAAATTTCTGTACAAGTTAATATGGTAACATTTGTTATACACAGTCTTAGAAATTTTATTTCAGTGTAAGATCTAAACGTATTTTGAGTCTGTCACATGTAAAAAAAAAAATTGTATCTTACAATTGTTGATACCTCTATCGAGGTTATCATGTTACGAAGTGTATGAAACGTATTTTTTTTTTCTTTAATTGATACGCAGAAACAAAAAGTGTAACACGAATAGAAAGCACAACAAGCTAGCAAGATTGATGACGCGCACAAGATCCTTCACCGTCTCGCGGCCCATTTGTCAACGCCGGTTACTCGCCGGGCGTCGTGATACCGCGGCCTGTAACAGTATACAACAGTATAGTTTCGGTATTAATACCTTTATTATAATAACGTAAACGTAACATCGCGCCTGTAATCCTAGGAGGGATACGCAGAGGAGTATAGTACCCTCCCACGTTTCACCAATTGCTTCTATGTCCCACTATGGAATAGAGGTGGGGAGTGGTAGACAAAAATGCCAGTAATATATTTCCTAAGCTGAAGAATATGGCGCGGCAAAAAAAAAGTAATATAAAAGATGTTAACCTGGTCCTTGCTAAGACGTATTTCAACTATCCGTATAGCGTTTTGCCTCAATACTTAAAACACAAAGTCGACAGATAAATCACCACCAGAGAAACCAACTTGGAAGCTACAGCTGAATTCTGTTAATGGCAAGTGTCCAAGACCATGACTACAATATGCTACATCGATTAATGGCTCCTGGGCGCTGGCAAACGCGTTGGCGTGTGGCTTACAAGGCAGTTAACTTTTAACGTATGTTCTGTAAGAAGATATTTAACTTTTGTCATTCCTGTTCCAGCTTTCCATGTACATATTTACATGTGCATCTGAAATATATAAACAATGACAGACGAAAGAACAACGAAATATATACATATTATATGTACCTATAATGTGAATGTTTACTGCCTCGTTGATCGAGTTGTTGAGAGCGCAATGGCTGACCGAGAAGTCCTGGATTCAAATCCTGCGCCAAGCACTATTCGATTTTTTTCACCCCATGTATAGCAATAGACTCACCAACTATTCCATGATAAGACGTAAACGTACCTGGTGAAATATGGAAGTGTACTACACTTCTGTGCTCACTTCTTCGGGGATTATAGGCGTGATATTACGTTTATTAATTGTAAATATTCAAATACCAATTTTCTAAGCGGTCTTTAGTCTATTCAATTGCTTCTAGACGCCCACACAACAATCTCATCTCACAAGTCGTTACAAAACTAATATCACTCAAAGGAATCATATCATTCATAGCTCTTATATGCTCCTTAATTTCATTGTAATGTCAATGCGTACTGGTATCTGTCTCGTAAAACTTTCTCGAATGTTCTTATCCGGCATACCATTGTTCCATAAACGTCTTTCATAAGGCTTTATTGCTTTCACACATTTATAAAGCTAGTTAAGTTTAACTGCGGTAGTAGCGAGCTTAACCACTGTCCTCGTTTGAAAATAATTTGACAGTTCAGTTAAAAGTAATGGTAGTATTATGTAAACTAGATCGTGATAGGGCATCTTCAAATTTATTGCTAAATGTTTTTGTATATTTTCAATTGAGACTGTTTTTGTCTATCTGTCTGTCTTTTAAAGTGACATTTTATTTTTACACAAGCAGCATTTTTAATTTACAATTTAAATATTATCCGTCAATTATTATTTAAATATTTTGAATAATCTGTAGCAAATGTTATGTTATGTAACATTCTGTACTATGTTATGTAACATTCTGCATTATGTTTTGCTTGTGTAACAATATATTCATTATTTTTCTTTAAACACTCTAGTCTAGATTAATAAAATATATTTTTTGCTAACTGTGCAGAAATTACGCATAAAATATTTTCACGTTGTAAGTAAGCAATACGTACACGAAAAAGGTGTCCTACTAAGAAACCCCAGGGGGTGGAAACTGTACGAGAAATGCGGTGCGGAAGCGAGGTCAGCCGTGACTGCGCACGGCACCCTGCCTGCTGACTCATGCCCTATTTCTATTTAGGGTGCTCAGAGCAATTACCTAACCCACTTAGCGATAGGTTCCACAGACATACACGACACCATGTTAAAACTACGCTAATATACACAAGTTTATCATTGTGCCTGGTGTAATTTATATCAACACCAGGCATCAACTATTAAAGAAATAATTGAAAAAGAGTGGAGGCATAATTTTGAAAATTAGTTACATAATTACGAATGACGACTATTAAAAGGCATGAGCGAACAGGTCGATGAATTACGGTTGTTGACATTATGTATACTTATGAAATTAATAAAGTCTTAAATATTTTATTAAAATTAATTATTAATGTGTCTAGGACGGAAATAGTTGGCAGAAACACTGCCACGTTTCACCAGTTATGTTTACGACCCACTATGGAATAGGCGGTGAGCCTATTACCACACACCGGGCACATATCCAAACTCTGAGCCACAGCTAGAAAATCTTAATTACATAAATCTAATAATGCCCTACCCGGGATTTGAACCCAGGAGCTCCCGATCGACAGTCGCCCTTGCAACCAACACGACATTATAATATCAATTGCAGTCATTATAATATCAAAGTGCTCTGATATCTACATTCACCAACATTTTCATATAAAACAATTATTTTCCTTGAATATATACAACAGAAAACTTGTTAGTCCTACAAAACACAACGACTTTTAGTTAATTCCATCATTCTTAAAACATAGAAAAGAAAAAGACGTAAAGCAAAGCATTTGTAATATAAACATAAAAAATCAACACAAATACCAGGCATAGGCGTTTTGTTAAATGACCTTGTACTAGCAAATGATTTCGTTGCATGACTGTAATTCTAGAGACTTAATTTTTATGTATTTACAACCGGAACGCTGTAACTTTACATCTGCGTGTTACAAGTATTTAGTTCTTTCAATGATAAAGCGTCGTCCATTCCTATTCAAACTAACCGTTACTACCGCTAACAATATCTTTGTAAGTATTACCTAATTTAAAAATGTAACATCACGTCTCTAATGCACGAAAAGGTAGGCAGACTTCTACGTTTTAACAGGTATGTTTACGCCCCACTATGGAATTTCTCGTAAGTAATTATAACAGTAGTAATATTGTTATAAAGAAAATAATATGACTGTGTTTTTGTCTTATATGCCTACTTTAAATTGTCACATAAAAGAATCCACAGCTGTCTTTGTATGTAACAATTATTTCAAGGTTCTTAAACGGCAGGTAGATAATGTAAACATGCAATTACATATCAAACTAGATCAATGGGACGGAACCATGAACGGAAATGCATGAAATTCGTCCCACATGCCATTATCGTGCATATAATGTGCGTATTTTTATTGGAAGTTATAAAGGTCTCATGCCATGTGTATTTAGTTGTGTAATACTTCATAGAAAGTGTTTCAACGGTTTCTTTTAATGTTGTCTCATCAGTACCTATTATCTATTTAAAAATAGATCAATAACTTTATTAACGAAAAAAAACATACAACTCATTTTAAATACTGTAAATTTCCTTTGAAGATTTCTTTCTTAAAGGATTACAAAAAGTCCTTTATTTTTTTGTAAATAAATTGCATTTATCAATTTATATTCAAAACTTTGATGCTGTGCTTAAATGTAAATTTTTAACAATATTATTTCATTGAAAATAATATTGCTTAAGAATATTGACAGAAAAGAACTGAACTGACGAGCGTAGTACGTGCGTTCTTATGAAATTCTGAGTGAATGAGCGGGAAAGCCCAATGTCGCGGCTCATTCATTGGATCATTGTTCGCGAGTGTATTGTAGTCATGACACCAATTTGGAATCCGGTGTGTTTACCCGCCGACGGTACCAGCTCCGGTATTCGTGAAGGCTGCTATTCGTTTTATCTATACTAAACTCGCAAAAATTAACTAGTCACTTCGTAATTCATAATAATTAGCATTTAGCGCTCCATGGTTGGGCGACGGCATTTCCGAATATGTGCCACAATACTTGGTCCTCCGCAGATCTCGTCTGTTGCGACAACCATTTTAAGGTTGTACTAAATGCATAAAAGCCTTTATTGATTCTTATCATGTTTTATTTATATTCATTTTAATATAAAAACATTCATACGTGCGTTGAAGATAAGTAAGTTACGGTACGATAGGAGGGTGGAGAAGCGCATACCACAAGCGCCATGTTGATTTCCGCGCATTGTACTATCAGTTAGGTATTCATTCATAAGGATGCTATTTGTGTCAATTTCGTTATGTG
Organism: Mimoniades nurscia nurscia; assembly: GCA_018246595.1. Classification (NCBI taxonomy): domain Eukaryota; kingdom Metazoa; phylum Arthropoda; class Insecta; order Lepidoptera; family Hesperiidae; genus Mimoniades; species Mimoniades nurscia. The sequence continues at coordinate 7,955 of DWFO01006032.1, forward strand.
GAACAATTCAACCCGCATTACGTAACGGCCTGCTGTCTGTCTGTGGGGTCTGAGTGTGAATTTAGTTGTTTTGTCTACACATTCCATGTAAAGAGAAGTAAGATAAATAACATCACACCTAGATCCCCTAAGAGGTAGGCAGAGGAATGCTACTTCCGTCTTTCACCAATTATATTTTAAGCCCCATAAAATAAACGGTATATCTACTGCATTACACTGTGTACAAAGCACTAGTAATTTACATACATACATATCTTCACGCCAGGTCCCTTACGGGGTAGGCAGAGAGCACAGAGTGCCAAATATCACTATTCTTACACACCTGTCGTGCTTCGTCATTCTTTCATCAGCCATTCTCTCAACATGTCCGAACCATCGGGGCATGCCCTAGTAATTTGAAGTTGGAAATACTTAATAACACTCTAGCTGACATAGGAATCGAATGTGGGACATGTTGCCCTGCAGTCGCGTTTGCAAACGCTCGACCGTCGAGCAAGACATAGAAGAATTTAATTGAACTATAAGCCTGTATGTTCAGTGCTGCGTCGGGACATTGAAAATAAACAGCCACTGAGAAAGGACGTGATGTAATATACATACACGGTGTATGGATCGATAGCGTAGGAGGACAATTTGTTACGTATTAAATTAAAATATCCAGGAATTAATAAGGTGAGACATCCCCGCGCCCTACCAACTGGTTCCAAGCTGAGCCAAGTCTGCACTATGGTAGCACGACAGCCAGCGATAGCCCAGTGATTTCAAAATTAGCCTAACTCTCCAGGAGCCCGCGTTCAAATCCTAGCACACACCTCTTCAAAATGTGCGTCAAATAAATATCACTTGCTATAAGGGAATCATCGTGAGGAAACCTGCACACCTTGGGGTACAGGAAGAATGTTTTCAAAGGTGAGTGAAGCCTGCCAACCCGCACTTGGCCTACGTGACAGGCTATGGTCTTTATCCTCTCAGTCCGAGAGAAGACGTCTCCAGAAGCGGAACGATATAAAAAAATACATTACAAAATATATACTTATGTACAGGATAGGGGGATGGATGCTAAAGCTATTAGTCTTGTGTCGCTGTGCTTGTCTTTATGCGGGCAGAATCTAGATGTGACGTAAGCACAGGTTACACAAGCGTATCGTATAACTATGTTATAATACATATATGTGCACTGGTTAACTGATTGGTCAAAGCACCCGGCAGAAGAAATCTTTTATCTCTGTCACCCCTATGGCCGATGAACGTGATAATGCCTATCTATAATATATAGTAATGAAAACCAGAGATGGCAGGTACTTAGTTATTGCATGAATCACTCAGTTGGCAAAGATCTTACATCATTTGGTCGGATAACGTTACTTACATAAAAATCAGGAAGTGACTTAAACATTATACCTGCCTGCTATTTTAACAATAAGTTAGGCAACTATTTAACAAAGTTAGATATAACATTACATACTTGGCGAGTTGATTGAAAATTACATAATCATAATCACCCAACTTCAAGGCAAACGTTATTATAGGTTTTTGCCCATAATTCCCACAGCTGGGCATGCTTATTGAGGATCGAGGAGTACGGCGTCTCACACCGCTCATGTTTACGCCCGTCGCCGGCGACCATTTACAAATGTAGATTTTGTTTGCAATTCCTGAAAAGGTAGGCAGAGGACTAAATTACAATGATACCCGACCCGGGATTTGAACTACGAGCTCTCGCCCAACGAGGAAATATAGTTGAAACTTAAAAAAAAATGTATAAATTAAGGGAACATTTCAAATACTAATCTAAATAAATGATACTGACAACGCTGACAAAAATACTATAGAATTATTAATACTGGCTTACAGAATATATAAAGGGCTATCATATTTAAACAGCACAAATAACAAAATTTATATTAGATTGTATCAAAGATAGATATGTCCTCTCCAACCTTTTAATAATTGAAAGGGTAAACATAAGAAATATATTCTACATTATAATGTAAAGGATACGCGTGTATTAAATTCTCTAAATTGCACTAAAATCTATTAACCAGCGCTTAACCTTTATTGCACGGATAGAATATTTTCATATCTAAGCATTAGGGTCGGGAGAGACCAAGGGAGGCGGTTAACATTGCGATATGCCCATTAACTTCCTCCCGGTACGACTCTTGTCGAAGTCATTTACAAGTCCTCGGGA
>DWFO01006033.1:0-10144 GCA_018246595.1 Mimoniades nurscia nurscia
ATCCCTTTCCCAGTGCCGAAATGGCGCGACATAGGATGTCCCAATCCATCCATCCGTCCATCACAATCGCAGATATATTTAAATTGAATTCATATCGTGTCATTTATAAGGTCAAGTCTCTAAGGATATAGACATTTGGCATTCATGCTCTCTATCTGCTCCCTGAGGACTGTGTGGTGAAATAATAATAATAATGATATTTCGTGTCAGGAAGTAATTGTAGACAATTGCCGCACAACAACATATGTAAATTATGTCATTTATTGTAACCGACATATTAACTTCGTCGCGTGACTGAAAACATTCTGAACATATCTGGGTAACATAAAAGTCAGGACCGATTGTGTCTGTATTTTGTTGTGTATGGTACTGTGATGGCGACCCACTTGAGAATTTGGTAAATTAAATTTTGAGGCGCTTATTAGCTTGTGGTTAAAAATTATACCTATAACGAAATATACATATATAATTTTTGCATTTTTGCTATTAGCATAATTAACAGCAGATAAAATATTTATCGTTAATTCATTTTTTTTCTGATTCCATCTTTTAAATTGTATCAAGTAGGTACTCCTACGTCATTCTGTAATTCGCTAAGCAATTTTGAACTGCTGTAGGTACCGGCCGCACTGTGAAAGTCCACGTCCATCTTAACCGACAGAACGTATTGGTTGAAAAGTTTGGTTTTAACACTGCCATGGATTACGAGATGACTCTACGTAGAAGTTATGATAGTTGAAGTTGAAATCACGTCAATCTAAGAGGAATTTCCTAGCTATTTACAGTTTGTTGGTATACATACATAAGTAATACACAAGTGGTGTGCCTTGTTACATAAGTACGATGAGGGCGTCTGATAAGCGAACGCGGGCATCGGGAAATGATAGCGTGTGCAGGTCGCGTACCGATCTCACCTGCATGTGGTCCACATTGCAATTTATAGCTGCAATTACGTCGATCTCACGCACAACACACGATCGTCGCTTGGCGTTTTTGGAATTTCGCTCGAAAAAATTACAGCCCGTGTACAGGTTAGGGCGGGGATTGGGGGAGTGGGGGCAGGGTGCGAGGAGACGGGAAATGTGGGGGAAGTGGGGGGCGGTGGGGGATGTGAGATGGCAACGTAGGTTGTTATTAACGTAATTCATTTTACCAAAAACAACACATAAAAATCGTTAAGTGTTGATTGAATTCGGGGAGCGGCGCAAATAAGAATTGGAGGCGCGAAAATTGGCCGAAGCACCTTTTAAAGTATCGTTAAAGGGTGTTCCGAGTGAATATATTGTAATCGCAGGCCCGACGACCTGTGTAGTTTATGTGCTGTGGAAAGCGGTCGCTATTACTCCACCCTTTCATCACTCTATACGAGGAATTCCCGAGGGAGTCCATTCATTCAACGTGACCCGAGGCGGTTGTGATATTTGTTACAGGAATACAAATGAATTTATTTGCATAAATCGTTTCGCGTCTCATTACTCTCGATTATTTATTGCCGCGAGGCGTCAATAAGTTGCGGCAACTTAACGCGACAATATTTCCCGGAACGATAGTAAAATTAACATAGCTATTATATTTTTTCTTTAAATTTTGTTTTTTTTTCTTATATAGGTTACACGGGAGCAAGTGAGATGTATGTATATAGAAAAATATTGAGATATTTCTACAGACGTGCATCTCGTCGAAAAGTGGGACAGAGTGTGTGCTAAGATAATGTATTCATATATAAAAATATAAAATACATCTGTCATATAGAGATAGAAATTCTGAAAATACCTGGGCCCATTAGAATGGGTACCTACATTGTAAAAACTGTTCATATTGAAATTGTGTACTAATTATAAAAAAACGATATGTGTTAATGTAATCAATATACATACATTTCAAACTGCCAAAATAGACCCATAAATTGTGATATATTTTAGGTCACATTCGTAATCTAGAAGAGGTAAAAAGTACAATCCGAGACGTCCTTGCTAGTACGAAAATTGACTTAGCATGAACTAGGCCAGTCAAAACTGTGCACGTACAAGTTTATTCAAAAAGCACTACGAATAATGGAGCCATGATTGACTCTGAAATGACCTCAATCATCGGGCCGTCGTACGTGCCCGAAACATCAATGCAAGTGTCAAGGATGTTTGAAATGGAATTGCGGCAACATAAGATGCCTGTAGAGTTACAATACATGGTATACAAGTTTACAAGAGATTTATACTGTTTCGGTTTTCGTTATCCTAACACTGCAGATTTAATCTTTATTGATCATTGGACAATGAGGTAATCAGTTTGAGAGAAACATAGGATTGAATAATTATACATAAATACTTGTATCAATAGAAAAGTTGGTGTCAAAGTCAGGTCAGATTATATACCAATGTAATATAATCCATATATTCCATAGCAGGACGTAAACGTAACTGGTGTAACGTGGAAGTGTACTGCACTCTTCTGCCTACCTCATCTCTGCCTACCTTATCTCCTACTATAGAATAGATGGTGAGTCTATTACCATGCACCGGGCACAAGTTGGATCAACGACTAAAAAAAACTACATAAATACATATCTTCACTTCAGGTCCCTTGCGGGGTAGGCAGAGAGCGCAGAGTGCTAAATATTCATGCACTATTATAAATTCTTATTAGAAGGTCTAAGTTAAAAATATCCAATAGTAGGGACCCGTCTTAGAATTTGAACCCAGGATCTCTCGCTTGGTTGTTGCCTTTGCAACCACTCGACCATCGAGGAGTCTGTTTCTTATAAATGTCACAATTATTAACTATAGGACATGTGGGCGTCAAATACCGCATCATGCCTTGACCCTTGCCTTATATTGAACCCAATGTTACATGATTTTATATGACTGAATAATGTAGGAAAGCAGATGGATGCAGTACATTCCCAAGATTCTCCACTCTTCTGGCTACGTTTTCTAAATAATGGATTTATGTTTTGTTATCGTGTCTAGGAGATTGTTTGTTTATTTTTATAACATGATAAAAACATGTCGATGTAGATGTTACCGGTGATCACCTTGGGACCACCTTGGACACAAAAACTGTAACTTGTCACGAAACTGCCGTCTCATAGTGAACAGGCAAGTCCATTATTATCACACGAACCTACTTACCTATATATTGGATCGAACATTCACTCAATACAACAACGCCTTTGAAAACAAATTTACAATAAAATTATTGGATTAACCGAGTGCATTAAATTGAATAGACACACAGCGACTCTATAGCGGGACGGTTTGATATGTGTGTAAATAGATCAATAAGTTCCAGTATGAGACGTTAGAAAAGAAAAGATGAAGATGAGAAGAGAATTAATATACAGCAGCACTACAATATTTTCGTATAGAAGTAACGTTTTGTATTCTATTCCTTCTGGAAACTCTAAATCACTGCTTCTTCTACACACTCTAAATTTTGCTAAGTTGCTATGCCTCGCTACCCTCGGTTTGCGATATTAAAAAACTAATAGCGGATGACAAGCTAAAAAATTATACTTACGCATGCAATGTATCAGTAATTCAAATGACTAATTTGTTTTAATTTATAATGTTTAATAGCTTCATTGTTTGTTTGCATTCAATGCGTTGTTTGTCTACTTGTCGATACACGCATTGATTTGAAAATAATAATACACGGTCAAGATTTACGTAATAATGTCGATAGCGATCAGCTCGGCCGCCACAGACAGACGTTTTAAATTGCACCGCGATGACTTTGCACGTTCGACGAATTTCTTTTCGCAATAAATAAAGGCTTCAATTTATTTAAGGTTAATTAAGAATTTATAATCACAGCGGGTCAAGTAGCAATTTAGAATCACTCCCTTATGCAACTCGGCTAGTCGCTCGCTTGACTTCCGCCTGTGGTACGAGTAAGCACATTGTTCGTATCTACGCGTTTTGTCACAGTTTATGAGGCAATCTGTTAACTATTCATCTTACTGTTCACTTTTTCCTAACAAAATTCAGATTATCGTGTGCATCACGCGAAGAAAGTCAAGAAGATCGCGATGAAATTCGGAATAGATCGAAATAGATTCAACTGATAGCAAAAATATCGTTGCTGTAGAAATCGAAAGCTAGGTTAGAAATGTGATTCATTTACTAGTCAACATAGAACATATTTTAACTGAAATACAACTGACTACTTTTCGCATATGTATAAACCCGACATTACGTCTCGTGTAAACAGAATATTTTTTTTTGCGTTCCCGTGATTATACGAACCGGGCTATATTACCAAAATACCTCGAAGTAGCAATAAAGATTAATTAATACGTACGAACTATGATTAAACATTCTCTTAATTTAACTGTATTTGGTTGTTTAACCTGATTTGCTAAATGCTAAGATGGTCAAAAATATCAATTTCAATTTTACCTATGATGTAAGGACGTAGATTATTAGTTTTCATTTGACAATTAAGACAACACTAGCGTCAGAACCATCGACGAACAAGACTGAGCTATCCAAGAAGGTGTAAATTAAATTATTACCAATATGGCCAGATATATTAAGAATAATAAATAAAATGAACATTAAATGAGTGCTTTCGTTTGGACAATGCCGCTTCTGGTCAGACGAGGTTCCAAAATTGGTGCCTATAAATAATGGCAGCCATATTTTATTCCATTAGCATTCATTTCGTCGTTTTACTGTATTGTTTGCAATAAAGTTTTAATGATCATCAATATATATAAGTAGCATTAAGATGAATATAAATTTTTGCAAATTCTACCTTGGAGAGATTTTTTTTCATTATTCGTATCAATAATTCAATTTTTTCGTTTTCAAGAAGAATTCACTTTGATAATTAATTAATATCTGTGTTTTCACCCGTCAAGAAAAAGTAGTGTCTTTTATTGACATAACAGCCTTGTTGTGTCATTATATTTTTAAAATGTTGATGAATCTGTTTTAATAATGATACATTCGTTTAATGGTATTAAGACGTTGAAAAAATGTTAGTAAATGTCTTTTGTACCAATTTGTACTTAATCGGTGCACAGTGAAATTGTTTCATTTCGGTTTTTATTTTTAGCTGCATTGCAGTTAATAATGAAGTTTCCACGTAGTCCTATGGCCACGTTGATATAAGTAGTCTGGTCTAATTGAGAAGAGAGTAACAACTCTTAATATACTATATTTTTTCGAATTTTAAATATTCACTGGAACAGCTGTTAATGAAAATGTATTTTTTTACGGAAAGCATTAAAGCATACTGTGCCATGCAGTTCCAGTGCCGTTTAGCGAAGATATGGGTTAGCAAATGCGGAATGTACTGTGTCGGGGCGAAATAAGACCCCGTGTCGGAATACAGGGTGTCGTGAGAGGCGATTACATCCGGCGTTGATAAATCACAGTGTGGCGTGGTCTACTTAGGCACAGCTAAATCTTCTGGATGCCGAAAAGCTGGGCGATCACCAAACCGCATGCCCAGCGCGGGGATTATGGGCATAACAGGGGAAACCTGTCCAGCAATGGACTATAACAGGCTGATAATAATGAATGATCAATGCGTAATGTAAATTACATTTGTTTTTTATCAATTAGGCAGAATGTAGAAAAAATTACACAACTCCTTAAATTGAAGTCCTCAACATAGAGTATCGTAAGGTTCTTAAGTAATATTTAGTTGTATAGTATATAGAGTTAAGAAGGGGGACAAGAGCCAAAACGTGTAGAGTTTACCTATTAGCTTAAGTAATTTATTTATTAGAACCACCAACAGAATGACATGTGACACTTGGTTAATCGTTAACTCTTAAGTATCTGTACATACATAATTATACATAATTCCTCTTACATGTAGACACTGCATGCAAGAATGATTTTAGTACGATACGATAACTTGAGATGTTCTTTATACACCAAAAGAGAATTTTAGATGTATGAAAACAATAAAAGTAATAAAATAATAGTAATAACAATAGTAATCTATTCTAGACAAACCTAATATAAAGCTTCGATCTAATTGTAACTTGAGTTGATCGTATAATATCAATTTGACGCATGTAGTAAATAGACTGAATAAGTTGCCATTGTACATAAAGTTTTATAAATGAGTGATCCAGCTTACGAATGTATAATTACACGAGTGGAACCACATAGGGTTTGAGGTTGATGGTTTGATCTGGTGTTTTCTTGCTTCCGGCTGAATAAAACTTTAGGTTGGTACGATTTAATACCACTAAGTAGTTGTTCTTCAGACGGTCATGGACGAAAATCCCGCGGGTCAGGCCTATGTCCAGCGGTGGACTAAGACTAATGATCTGACGTCAACTTTACACGTTGAAACTTTGTTGGGAAAAGACGTGTGAAATTTGTCCGTAATCCGCACCGTAATCCGCGCCACTGTTCAAGGAGCTCCGACTCGACAGTGGAACGATATTAGTGCTATAATAATCATCATGTTAATGATTTTGCTATGTATAAAAATCTTATTTTTTTATTAAGCACTCAAGTCCCTGCGATTTGTGTTACATGTAGCAGTTTATCGGAATAAAAGATTTTTCATTTTTGATGGTGATGATGATCGTGGCGGTGACGATGACTGTGGCGGTGATGATTATCTAGGCGGTGATGATGATTGTGGCGGTGATGATGATTGTGGCGGTGAAGATGACTATGATAATTTTAAATGCGTTATGCAAGCATAAACACGCTGCACATCAAATGCCGCTGTTTAGTGTTTACGCATACGAAGGTAAGATTTTATCGTATCTTGATATTTACATTAAATAATACGTTTTCATACAATGTACACGATAATGAATCTTTTACCGCAATCATTTATAAAACGTCGAATAATCTTGCCACTGAACAGATGTACTGTGCTTATCATTGATCATAAATAAAGGCTATCATGACTTATATTTATATGCTTTCATAAAAGTCTTTATCAGATGTTAAAAACATTTTTTGCATTGTGACGCGATAATTTTTTAAATTCTATTCTTGGAGATTTTATGACACATTTCGCCGATTGTCCTTGTTGTTTTACAAACATGTTTGTCACATATCGTTATAGATAAGGTACAGTATAATATAATTATATGTAGTTGTTTGTTCGATAAGTCTAAAGTTAGAGAGTCATAAAGATTAATTTGCTTGCTAATTTACACTTGTGTGAAGTAAAAGTAATGTTACTTTTTGAGTATGTTTACTGCCTAATACTTTTTATTTACAAATAATTATGAACAAATGATGGTTATATTAAGCGATATATTACTTTTATTTTACAGAATTTACTGTGATATTAAAAAAATATTCAGGAACCCGAAGTTGCGAGAAAAAATTAGACGAACACTCCTTACACGTATGTAATGGCCTATGTAGAATTGGTTATTGCTGATTTTATTTTTCAAAAAAAAGTAACATCACGCCTGTAATCCTCGAAGAGGTAAGCAGAGGAATGTAGAACACTCCCACGTCTCACCAGTTATTTTTACGTATCACTATGGAATAGGCGGTAACCGCCGCTATTGCCATACACTTGGCACACATCCTGACTTCGAACTACTACTAGAAAATCTAAATTAGAAAATTTAGTAGTGTTCGAACCGGGAATCGAACCCAGGACCTCCCGTTAGGTAGTCGCACTTGCAACCAATACGACCAACGAGGCAGTCAATTTTATCTTTCAAAAACATGAATTTTAAAATTTGGATAACCGCCCACTTCCAGGTGTAAGTGGGTGTGGTTTTTTAATTAAAACCCACAAAACTTATGCAGCGGGAAAATTATTACCAAATTGTAGAGATACGCTAATACGTATGTATATAATTGAAATTATTTCTAATAATGACCATCAAACTTACTGAGGCGGTGCAGCGAAGACAAGATCTAGTGACCGCGGCTGTAAAGGGCACTGTGAATAATAAAGCAATGGTCGATATTCCCATAGAATACATGTAATGCAGACATTGTGTAGGATTGATCAGTACGTAAAGTTCCTTGACGCGAACTTAATGCTCTCTACCAATACGCACTCGCTCGGCTTGGGAGACACTTTTGATAGGAGATTCGTGTCTAACAGTGAAAAGCTGAGAAATGTTTACGATTGATTGATAATCGGAACATCTTATGTGCATACTGATTTTATTGTAATTATTTATTTATTGTAATATTTATTAATTAGAAGTAATTAATTAGATGTAATTACATATACATATGTTATTTATCATTGATGTAAATATTCGTGTAGGATTTAAGTCAACTGTATTTACAAATTTTAAAATGGCATTGGTTGATACATAAAAAATGAAAATGAAAATGGTTGAATCAATTTATAGAAAAATTTGAATTTAAAAATTCGATTACAAGCAATATTTTATTGTACGGGGAATATTTGAAAAGTGGAAGTTAAATAATAAAAAGAGGTGATTATAAAAATATACCTATTTTGTGTCTGATAATGGAGGTGTTCTACTTGTTACGTTTTTTTAAATTCATTTCTAGGAAAAAAGGAATTATCGTTTTTTTTTAGAAGAAAATCAAATGGCACATCTTCGTGATCTTTGCTCTGTGGTTATAGCAAAGAGAATAAAGGAGTTGCCGGTTATCTATGGAATTCGGCGCGGGCCAGTGACTCACGCGGCCAGCGGCCACACCTGACGATGGCAGCCCCTAGCGAATACCAAATACGTTTTACTAGAGACATGACATTTGCTTCTAATAACACTATAATTTAGATGTTGGATGTTACGAAATGGATTTTTCTTTAGTTGCTGAAAATAATAATACCTAATTTATTACCGTAAGGCAGATTATAACAGAAATAGCTATATTTAACAAAATGAACAAAAAAGCACATTGTACCTACATAAAAATTTTCGTTAGGATTGAGTTGTCTGATAGGCATTAGTGAAAATTTTTTGTTTGTTGCTTCTTCGATTGCAAAAAATATTTTTTTAAACTGAACCCTTGGTTATTTCTATCTATAGACATAGACATGATCTTAAGAATATTCCTCAATAGATATTCATTATGATACTCAATAATTACCCATTGATTTGTTTACACCATGATATACACTGGCAATTATGACAGAGGTGTTTTCAGACGCAATGATTTTTCATGTTGTAAAAGATTCTCAGACGAACATGACTGGCTTAGTAATCAATTACATTTTCTCTCAATCATGTACTATGTACTTTTTTTAAAAGACGAGCACGTATGAGGACTTTAATGAATATAGATGAGACGAGAGAAGTCAGTCAAGACTAGTAAGTCAAAATCTTTAATCTCTGCTTATCCCTTTGGGTAGTAGGTAAGGCATGACAATATGTATGTATGCTAAGTAGCAGATTTTAAATCTTTTAGAGTGCAGATAAGTTGATATTGAGGTTACACGGTGTGGTAGAGACAATTGATAACATGATCTGATTGTTTAAAATGCGGCCGGAATATAAACGGAGATTGTTTCTGGAGTAGAGATGTTGTCAAAAGTTTCAAGCGGTATTTTTTAAGGCAAATCGAAAGTGTTGCGTGTCTAGTCGTGTCATAACTGCAGTTCTGCTTAGTTGGCCAGTACGTGATCTCGCTACCAATACCACTGCAGAAGAACGGCTTGCGGTTAAATTTGATAAGTCGAATTCTCATTTTGTCGAAGTTGAATATAATTTTTTTTAATAATGATTTTTGTCACGCTTTAAAAATGTTCGAATGTTATTGCTGCTGTATTATGAAATCTATTTAGGTTTCGTTGTGGCGACTTTTTGGAGATTTCTTTTGATTTTTTTATGATTGTGAATTTATTTTTATATAATACGAATTTAAGTTGGAAACTTTTATTTCTTTATTAAGTGTCTATACTTATATGAATGTTAGATTGGAGTTTGGAGCTAGATAATAAATTCATTTAAGAAATTTAGTTTTTTTAGTGTACCTGGAGCGGGTCTCGTGATTCAGTAATAAAAATGTTGGGGGTATGACCGAATAAATTAAAAATGCTAGTTGTAGCAGCTGCATGAGACTGTTGAGGACCGAGTATTGTGGCACACTCTGAGAAAGACCTATCACCAGCAGTAGAACAATAGAATCTCATGTGATGAGATGAAGAATATTTGATGATGATGAATAATTACACGTTTCTCAGATATATGTTTTGCGTATGTTACATCTTA